>SMSQ01022242.1:0-35105 GCA_019453375.1 Ctenoplectra terminalis | reverse complement strand
CAATTTTTTGCCACGGAAAACCTCATAGGACGAGAAACGAGGGCTAAATAAATTCGTACACGAGCGTCCCAACGACAGCCCCTGTTACAGGATCACTTATCAAAAAAGAAACAAACCGCCCTCCGATTTATCAATCTTTCGTCTCATTTGTGCCAACAGATTGGTGTCTGGAAATCTTGGGAGAAAGAGGGTCTGGACATCAAGGACATAGTCTGGCCAGGAAACACCCATACACCGCCTCAAGGGGTACCGGAGAAGTTTTATTTGAAAATAACCTTCTTGGAGGAGCCGCCCTACATCAATCTCGCGCCTCCGGATCCTGTGAGCGGAAAATGTCTGGTGGATCGTGGCGTTCACTGTCGAGTGGCCAAGGATTCCGACATGGTCGAGTAAGTTGAACAGATTCCAATAACATTTCGTCGATTTAACAGTATCGAGTTTAAGGTTAGAAAAATTTCTAATCCTAAATTCAGAGCGTCGCTCGCTCTTCTATTTAACAGTAGAACTATCGGCGATTAAAGTAGACTTTTTTATACCAAATAAATCAACATGAAAGGTATTTGAGAAAATTTCTATAATAAGGGTAATAATTCTTTGCGGATATTTTTTACAAAAAATCACGGGAGATTCCCAAAACTACATTATTGTAAATTTATAAAATTTTTATAAGAAATTATAGTTATCTAGTGTTAATCTCGTTTCGATATCTTTAATACTTTCACTACGGTACTCTCAGAATTGAAAGATCTCTTGGCATACCAATCAGTTTTCGTTGATGTAACAAAAATATGAAATGATACAGTTTTCGTTGATGTAACAAAAATATGAAAAATTCAAGTATTTTGTTCAACGAACAATGGCGGATCATACGTAAATAAAAATAAAAATAATTCTATGATACAGAAAACGTGAGACGATTTAATTTTTAAACGCGTATATATACACTGTTCGTAGCGAAAGGGTTGATTTTACATAAACGGTGGTACAATTTTAAATAAAGTAAATATCGATTCTATCAAACGCTATGAAAAATATCCCAAAAAATGTTCGTGCTTCAATCTCCAATTCCTAACTCCAATATCTATCAGTTACGTGAATCTCGTTAAATCTTTAGCAGAATTCCATAAGTTATACAATTTTCTGAAACGTAGTAAAAAAAAGCGATCGATGAAGAGTCAATAATACGTTCAAGCGACCCGAACGAAGGGATTAATTGGAATTCGATTGGTAACGTCGTCAGAGCGCATAATGAATCAGCTCCGTTGGCTATATCGTTCGGAAGAACTCGAAAATCGGGTAACCGTGAACACGGGACGACTTGGAGAACATTGCTCGACCAACTCGACGGTAACCAGTTGACAACGGAACGGTTTCAGAAATTGAAATTCCTTTCGCCGAAGTATGCGGCCGGCGTGCGTGAGATCGAAGCGAAATTCACGATGTAGATTGGGCGCGAATCAATTTTCCACACGAGTTGTTCGACGAGCGCGCGTGCTAAGCTACGACGTGTTTTGTGTACGTGTGTAACGAATTTTCAGCGAAGACATCGTGAAACGTGTTATTCAGACCGTTTCGCATCACAGATCATCGCATTCTTCTTTCGGAACTTCAAGATAGGCGCGAAACAAGATGCGCTGAACCTGCGTTGTTAACTGTAACAGCGATCTGTGACTTATTTTAATCGTGGAACGGTTTTCACTTTCATAAAAAGCTTTGGAATTCTGAACAATTTTTATTGATCAATCTTTTTTTTTAACATCTTGACGCTGAGCTCTGTGGCTCCTTCGAACCATACTAAAATAAAATTAATAAATTGTCGCTAATGGTTCGAAAACTGATGCGATTTTAAGTAAATAAATGAAAAGGAAAATACTGAAACATTTCGAGGTATTATTCGATTTATATTAATAGAGGTACAGGCTGTCATATTATTATTAATCCTAGAATCCAGACTGTGAACATTAGCTTCACGTATAATTTTTGTCATACCGATTTTCATGTCAAGGAATTAAAAAGTTTGCTGATTAGAACACCAGAACTAATTTTATCGTGCAACTCTAAATTTGATCGATAGAACAAATATACTAAAAATTTTGTTTAAATTCCTACAAATTATTCTTTTCTAAAGCAGTGAAATTTTAAGTCGATATTGAAGCAGAGTTCGCTCGAATCTAAACATTTTTTCTCTTAAAAAAATATTTCTTGTTCAAATTTCTTTGGACCATCCGGAGATGTCAGATCGGAAAACTTTTCAAGTACGAGCTCTAGGTTGTGGAACGTTTTGGTCCGACCCCTCGAGATGGAGAGATCCGGCTGGCGCCACCCAAGAGTCGTACAACACCTTGTGTCGCTCTAGGGTCATCGAACCCACAACTCTATTGTGATGTCGACCAGGTCCCTTGACTTTTACATGGCGCCAAGCTAGTCCATCGACCCTAGGGTGGTGTCAATCAGGCCTCTCGAGAATAAAACTGCACCAAACCAATCCGTTGATACCAGGATGGCGTCAACTAAATCCCACGTCCCCATAATAGCGATTACCAGAGCTACAGGCCCTAGGGTCATCCGAATTGAGTTCCTCTAATCTCCAGAGACCGCTCGAGTTATGGTTATTTTGATGCAGAGCATTCGTGGATATCTTTACGCTTCGCGTAAAATTTTTCCGTATTTTTTTTTTCTACAGAAGCCTCAATACCAGCGAATATGAAATTGAAGACGTACGAATTTAATATGTTCCACTATCCGATGGTTAATTAAAAATGTTTTACATCGTTACATTGTTAATTGTACGACACAAGTACTTTACTGTTTTAATTAATGTGAACGAAACACTATTTTAACTTCTTGTTCCTCGGCAAATAACCATTTTACATTAGTCTACCGAGAACTTTACACAATTACTAAACCGGAACACAATTCACGGACCCTCTTTTTTTACTCCGGTGTACAATTTCACCTTTGTCATCGAATACCGGCTGAAAAATCGTGTTAGTTTGCACGAAGGACGGATAATAATTAGAGAAAGGAAAAAAAGGAAATGTGTGGGTTGCAGGATATTACTCCTCTGCACGGTGTAATTAAAAATTCCGGTTGCCAGGCAAGCTTATTTCGCGAAAAATTAGAAAGAGAATACTCTGCTCCGAGAAAAAAAAAGAAAAAAAAGATAAAAAAAAAAAAGAAAAGGTATCGTGAACTCGGTTGAATACTCGTTCACTGGTGGTAGGGATAGCAATGGAAACGTGGTAATTGAAACGAGCATGATAGAAGCGAGAGGGGACGGTTGGAAATTACTCTAGTTGAGGTTATGATTGGTTCCGTTCGTGTGTATTTACTTGGAGGTTGTGCGCTCGTCACAGAAAGCTCGTAATATTGAAATGCTTTTCAAATAAACACATTGCCGTCCAACGGAGTATCGATTCGAACCTCCGAATTTACATCCTCAAATATTAGAATTCATCTGGAAAATTTACAGAATTTTTTTTCTAGTATTTTTTTATTCATTTGGATTACAGTCTGTGTTCGTTCTGTTTCCAAGCAGTGTTCGAAGCAAAATTTTAATTCGTTCCTTTTTTTATCACTGTCCTTGTTAACGTACCATTTCACTTTATGAAATTTTCCTTTCTTTTGGTTTCTATTCTAAAACAATCGAATGTTTTTTTTCCTTCCACACTTTTCGCATTTTTCGTACAACTTTTCAGTTTTAATCAATGCTAGACAACTAATACGAAACATTTCCAATAATTTAGTACACTAAAACATAGTGCAATAATTGTATAAAATTTTCTAGATTGCATTTCAAATTTTAGGTTTGGTGTATAAAGCAGGCAATGCTGATTGATACCGATAAATAGAAATCAGATGTTTCAATTCTCAAATATCCATACAAGAGTGAAGAATATTTTATCCTTCGAACACCCAATTTCATCGAAAAGAAATCCACCCCGTGACCTGTCCTAAAAATAGAAGGCACTCGTATTAGGGGATGAGCAGCAAGAGGAAAGCAGTTTAGCGACTAGGATCGTTCCTCAGGAGCAGAGCTTTGGCTTGTCCGTAGTTCTTTTGAAGTAATCGTAAACCTTCATCCCTTGTTCGATCATTGTTCGACGTAACCGTGCACGTAAAAGAAAAATCGATTCTACCGTTTCTCTCCTTACATTCCCTTAGAGTGGAACGTTTCAACGGACAGCTTCCATCGTGTGCACGGATGTGTGCGTATCGAGGAAAGAAATAAAGATACGGAGAAACAGATCCAAGAAAAGGGATACGGTTAACGGAGGAACAAAAGTCCTGGGGTTTTCAGCGACCAGGACCACGTTAATTCTATGTCGTTCGACCTGAAAATAAATTTCTCGGTCGATTCCAATGGACACTGTCGTAAAGATAAAAGCGAGAGGAAAATAGGTTTACAGATAAAATACTGTTAATAAATGCAAGAAAGCAAAATAATGTTACGAATAAATAAGAGAAATTTATTTTCTTGCGAGAGCCAAGTATGGTGTGAAATGGATGAGTATTTTGTTTTAAGAAAAATGTAACATAGTTTCGCTTTTAATATTTAAATACAGAAGAACGATCAAACGTTCCTGTCAATTCAATGGTAATTTGTAATATTATATGTTGGAGTTTAGCAATTTAGCTTCTTTTCTCGCGAATCGATTCACCTCTTTAAATATAAATTATTTAGGCCAAGTTCACGTTTACGAGAGGGTGATTTTTAATTCACAGGGAGGTCGCTTTATTTATGGAACGGCGAGCTTTCCGTTTTCGTTCGAATTGCTCTAATATAAAAGCGTTCAGCTTCGTTCCCTATCACATTCCCGACAGATGCGTCAGCCGTCACATGCATCATCGCGACCGCCTGCGAATTCTAGAATGAAATTGAGTGGAGAAAAATACACGGGCTGACTCATCGTAGCCTTCCCTATAAACGGAGAATGAATATGGGACACAGAACGGTGAACTCGGTGAAATGATTCTGAATTTAACATAGAACCTTGAATTCTTTCGTTTTTTTTTTTTTGCCGTTTCATTTTAATTTTCATCGTTTAAAAAGGTTTCGCCTCGAACGCGACCGTATTTAAAAATTTTTTTCATGAAAAGTAACATTTATTTCTTTCGCGTCGATGTTACATTTTTCATTTCGCAAATTACTCGTCCGTCTGTTTATTATATTTTTTTAGGACGTCGGATGAAACTTTTGTCCAATGGTTTTAATTAATATTACTTTTCTGTAATAATAGAGAAACAGTTTTATCTTAAATATCAGTTTTAGAAACTTGAAGAATTTCAGATCGAACGGAATATTATTACGACAAAGTAATCGCTCAAAATTTATTGTTAATAACAACTGATGAAACCGATCAACTGAAAACAACAAACGATTGATGCAGTGTCGATGAAACGAACTTAAAAAATAGGAAAAAGGATCAACCGAGAGGACGAGGATAATACAACACTCGGTGGAAGCACGTAGCCGATATCCGCGAATCTCCTGAATATAAATTCATCCTTTTAAATCGAACCTTTAAGATTTCACACTTGAAAACGTTTCTCCGCGATATTCTCGTAGTATTCTCTGCGAAATACCCGCAGAGAGGGCGCTACTTCAAAAGAACCACGTTACTCAAGCGACCATTAAATTTCCGGCAAGCATGACCGCTCGAAGGTCTCGTTTCATCGTACTATAGTAATATCTGGGACCAGTGCACCCTCGTGGACTTAAAATTCCTCGAATATTATGCAGGCACAGTTTCTAGCTGCCCCTATGCCAATTGTCCTAAATTTGGCTAACGAAATGCTCCCATAACGTTGAAGTAACATTCGTACTAATTCTAAAAATTAAAATAATCAAGAAACTTTTGTCAAAAGATTGATACAGCTGATGCAAGATTTTTATTTGAACAACCAGTGTCTTATTAACCAGTTGAGTGTGTTTGACGACTATATCCGTCATGGAGATGTGGCAGAATTTTGTGTCACGACGGCTACATCCGTCATGCGTGAAACTTTGTTACGATTTGATATTTAACTTGTAATTTAGGCGAAAACTAAATTATATTCAATTTTATAGTAAATTTTAATATTTTTAAAATGTTTAGAGGTCAAGACGAAATAAAAGAAACAAATAAAAATGATAAATAATTTGAGTTGGATTCGTAACTTCCTGAGAGCTAACTATACCCGTCATCGCTTCATTATCGCGACACACAATGGTGCGCGCTTTACAAAGAGATCGCCATAATTAACTGGTTAATAGACTGAATATGTATACATTTTTTCTTATCACGCGCATTTTTGTATCCGTGTATCTTTATACCCTCGAACTTTCCGTGAGTGCGTAAAAATCTGGAGCTTGCGTTGAAATATTCGAGGCATTTGAAATTTTGTAGTTTCAATTACAGATACATCGTTTCAATTTATTAAACTTTGTAAAACGTGCACTTGCTGNTAGAATAAAATAATCTTTTTGAGACTTTTGTGTTTTGCCATATTTTGCCCTATCCCCGCTTTCGACCATCCTTACAATTTTAATATTTTTAAAATGTTTAGAGGTCAAGACGAAATAAAAGAAACAAATAAAAATGATAAATAATTTGAGTTGGATTCGTAACTTCCTGAGAGCTAACTATACCCGTCATCGCTTCATTATCGCGACACACAATGGTGCGCACTTTGCAAAGAGATCGCCATAATTAACTGGTTAATAGACGGAATATTTATACATTTTTTCTTATCGCGCGCATTTTTGTATCCGTGTATCTTTATACCCTCGAACTTTCCGTGAGTGCGTAAAAATCTGCAGCTTGCGTTGAAATATTCGAGGCATTTGAAATTTTGTAGTTTCAGTTACAGATACATCGTTTCAATTTATTAAACTTTGTAAAACGTGCACTTGCTAAATAGCTTAATTAAATATCATTACCAACGAGTCCACCAGCAGATCCCAAAACGGAACGCTCTTCCTTCTTCGTATTTCTCTTTTTCTCTCCTTCACCTTCCTTTACAGACCCACGGTAGAATTTCAATTGAACCCCCACGAATTACATTTTCCTCCACTTCATTTATCACCTACGCGAAGACTCATACTAATGGCCGCTCATCGGTAAACTCTCTCCCGTTTTCAGCCATCGCACACCGTTTCATCGCGATGCAGAAAGTTCAACAACTATTAATCCGCGGTTGCTTTCATCCCGCGTGGTTATAACCTTTCGTCGAAAAGCTCGGACCGGATATCATCGTCCGGCATTACGTTGATTTCCATAGCGACGAGTGGTCTGGCAAGGTTTTAACCCTTGCCGCGGTATCGAGATAATCCGTGAACTCGATTCGCAAAACCGGCGTCGAGAGGATTGGCCGCCGTTTACACGGAACCACATTCGAATCCGCGCCACTATTCGATGGCTCTCCACAATTTCTAGTTTATGTTAATCCGTGGTATAACAAGCATTCGTGTCCGTGTGATGAATGCCAGGATCTAAGAATCGTCACGTAATAGTTCCGAATTTCTTTCGTTTTTTTTATTCGATGATTAATCCTTTTCAATGATCCTTCAATTTTTTTTTTTTTTATTGCTCGTGGATATTATTGCTTCAAAATGGATTATTTCAATTAATGTAATAGGTTTCGTCAGGGTATTGAATTGTATGCATCGGTTACCATGTTTCGCTTTGTCGGATAATTGTGGTAACTGATTTATCGGATATTAGGCGTACACGAGTCAATTTTTCATGAATTTTAACTAACATCGCGAGAAGATAAACTGTGCATAAATAATATTTACGTAATTTCAGTAATAACAGTGGTTTATGTTTAACTTCTTCGATAAATTGCTAATAATTCAAATTTTTAAGATACATTTAAAATCAGTTAGAAATAAAGTTCAACTTTTAATTTGTGTCTTATGCAAAGCGGAATAACTTGTTGCCTCGGGAAAGAGATAAGACGTGTCTTAGAAGAAGCTTTTGTAATTGAATAAAACTCGGCTAAGTAGCATAAAGTATCGCTACAACTTGAAGTCGTTGGAGCGGAAAATTACGAGCGTATTTGTTAATGAAAATCCGCGGTGTAAATAGAAAAAAGCAATGCGAGGTAAACATTCACGGAGTAGTCGATGGTTTTCCTTTGCCTCTTACGTTTCAATGCGCTTAAAGCTTACTTTTTTTTTTCTTTAATATAAACAAGCTTAGTAGTAATGGAAGTTGCACAATTGTATTAACTGGGCAACGTTTGCGAGAAAAAATTGCTTCGAGATGAAAGCTTAAAAGGTCCATCTACGATATTAGCTCGAATTTGTCTTCGAACAAATTTTCGATGTTGTACAGAGAATTGCTTCTTCTTTTAAGGATAAACTTTCACTCGTATCGCGACCTCGAAGCAGTCTTTCGCTCGTTATAGATTATGAAACAGCAAAATGGTCGCCAAAGTAGCAACCAACGACACAGAATTTTGTTTCGACCTCGGTGTAACGTTAGGGACTGCGAAACTGGAGCAAGGAAGCAAGTGACCAAAGTAGTTTACGATGACGGCCATAAGAAGGCCGCGATTGCTCGGTCTCAGCTGCTGGAGATTGAAGTTTCAGAGTCGAAACTCTTTTCCTGTTTCGACGCTGCTGTCCGATGCAATTTACGCTGATGCACCGTGACTTCTTGAGTGGAAAGCGATCAGAAAGAGGCGGCGGTACTCCGCACCTTCGTGAAATTCGGGGAGGCAATCGTTGCTTTTGGATTAAGAAAATTTTGGATTAATCATTGAAGAATATTTTCAACGCAATCGTTAATTTTGGATAAAGAAAATTTTTGATTAATCATTGAGGAATATTTTCAACGCAATCGTTAATTTTGGATAAAGAAAATTTTTGATTAATCATTGAGGAATATTTTCAACGCAATCTTTGCTTTTAAATAAAGAAAATTTTTGATTAATCATCAAGGAATATTTTCAACGCAATCTTTGCTTTTAGATAAAAAGAAATTTTTGATTAATCATCGAGGAATATTTTCAACGCAATCTTTGCTTTCGGATAAAAAGAAATTTTTGATTAATCATCGCGGAATATTTTCAACGCAATCTTTGGTTTTAGATAAAGAAAAGTTTGGATTGATCATCGAGGAATATTTTCAACGCAATCTTTGCTTTTGAATAAAAAAAATTTTTGATTAATCATGGAGGAATATTTTCAACGCAATCTTTGCTTTTAGATAAAGAAAATTTTGGATTAATCATCGAGGAATATTTTCAACGCAATCTTTGTGTTTAAATAAAGAAAAGTTTGGATTAATCACCGAGGAACATTTTCAACGCAATCTCGTTAAAACTTCCTTGATGTAAAATAAGAGTTCGGAGTACTCATCAAATGAAAATCACAAGGGAAAAATAAAATACCTCCGTTTTTCTTTTATTTTTGTAGACTTCGAATACAAATTTTAAATCGAGGACGTGCAACGATTAAGTAAAGAATTTATAGCTAAATTCTGGTGGCGTTACACGTTAATCGATGATTGCTTGACTCGAACGTGCGACGATCGACGCATCTGTAATCTTGCACGCACGTCGAATCGTAATTAGGAGCTTCGTATCAGCATGTGGACTCAGACTAGGTAAGCATCATTAAGAGGGAATAGTGGTACATAAGGGGCAAAGATGCTGAGCAACGAAGTGTTTGCACGCCCGTAATTGTTCGCGAAAGTATCCATTGACAGGGCAAGTTTCCAACGACCAATTACCAGTTTCCGATTATCAACTTTCAATCTACACATTTTAACGGTTCACTTCCAATTGTCTAATTTGTAATTACTTTACAAAATTCCAATTAACTTACAAGTCGGAATGTTCAACTTCCAATTGTAAATTTCGTACAGAGAATTTTCAATCTCCAATTACCAACTTCGAACTTAGAGTTTCCAAGTTCGATTCGATAACTATTAATTTTCGGCTGACATTCTTATCAATTTACGCGTTCTATCTTCAAAATGTTGGCTCACAATTGTCCACTTTTAATGTTTTACTACCAATTGACAGCTTTATCGAACGATTATCTATTTCTGATAGGAATTATCGTACTCGTATTTGGAACGGCGAAAAGAATCGAGCACAACGATGCAAATTGTTCAACGTTGTTTATGATTAATTTATGCTTAATTTATGTTTAATTTATGCTTAATTTATGGTTAATTTATTGTGCTTTAATATATGCAACGAGAAATGATCATCTGTTAGATCCCAATGCACGGTACAAGAGCCGGACATGTTTCATGAATTTTCAAACACGTACCAATCGTAGATATCCGTATCACCGTTCGTCTCACCGATAATCAAACTAATGTTCAGCCGATGTTCTGCGTCGAGATACATTCCGAACAGACGTTTGGATTTGATACAGTGACAACTGAAATTTCTCCACTTTCTTTGGCACGATTTTCACGTTTCAAGCATGAATCCGGATCCTTCTTTATTATTCTTTTACGTGAGATTCACGTCGGATACGTTGAAAGGTGGTTACTCCCAAGGACGCATATGAAATAAAGGTATTTCTGTCTCCGTACTTTTCTTTCTTATCCTTGCATCTACGTCCCTTCTTTCCTTTTCAGATCGGTTCGCCGTTACACATTTTGCTCTAAAAATGTATTTGAATCGGTGATGAAATTTTATGGTAACATTTTACCAAGTATATAATAAAAAAAGAAAAACATGAATATACTCGTATAATGTACGATATAAAAATGTTGAAGATAAATCGTATTATAAAATGATCCCATAAAAAGGAACATTTGGTTGGTGTTTTATACTTTGCTCACACTGTTCTTTCACTCGTTCGTTATTCAGATGTCGAGTAATGGAGATTCAAATTTTCAAGGAATAATATCGCGCAAATTGCGCGTGTTAACACTAACCGCTACAGATGTTTAACGTGATATACGAATATTAGAACCCAACAAAGCGCAGTAATTCCCAGATTACATAACTTGGTCCCTTGTTATTAATAAATACGTCCGTATGACGGAATGCTAATATTTCGTCAAACAATGCAGCTTCGGCAAAGTGATCGCATTGTCTTTGCCAATAATGGCCATTTTGTATCGCGGTTGGTTCATCAAAATACAGTTGAAAAGTCTGATTAAATCAATGAAATGTTGAACAATGGCGTGCATTGTGACGCGTAGAATTTAAAAAAAATAATAATTTCTGATTGATACGAATTAAATTTATTTTTTAATTCAATTTACGTGGAACACTTTGTTACGTGTGGCATTTACGAAGCATTAAAAAATTATTAAACTGTAGGTAATTTAATTATTCACAATGAATTAAGTAATAACGCAACAAGGCTGAAAATCTTTTAAAAGTAAATTGTATATTATACAAGTGTCGTGAGAGAAAGTTTCGATGGCCTAAGTTCACTTCCACTCGCAGAATTTCTACCTGCTATCAATTTCACACTCAAACTGGTGGTTTACTGCTTGTCCACTGAATTGCTCGTCCAATGGATGTGCTACCTTCAGCTTCCTAGTTCGAAACTTGGACCAATTTTCTTCAGTTTCCAATTTTCCACGCAGTTAGTAGTCCATGCGGCTCCTAAAACGCTTATATTTATCAGCGAAAGCAGTACCCGTTACACGGACTAGAAAACTTTCCATAATAATTTCTTTTAACACTGAAACTACCGAAGCGGTCAAATTACCGGTTCCTAATTTCTCGAAGAAACTGTATAAATTTTCAACGGTCCATTCTTAAATATTTTCCGCGATTTTTTGTAAAATTATTAAAAATTTTCTGTAAAATATGGCTAAAGGTTTGTCTCTCTTACATTCCGTATTTTTACAAATTTCTATTACTGCGATTGCTTTGGTATTTATGACATTTATGTAATTTATGAGTCAGTTTTGATCAATAAAATTAATAAAGGTTAATTTAGAAGGGATTAATTAATTCTTGATGAATCAAAAAAATTCTAATCCATAACATTAGTTAGAATATTACAAACTATCCAATCGTGGGTGGAAAATATGAGAAATTTAAGAACAATAACTAGTTAATTTAAAGATGATTGATTCGAGTGGTTTATGGTACTAAATACCGAATCAGACATAATAGAAGCAGGATAATTATGAAACATACGATAAGACATGAAATACCATTCATGTATAATTAGATTTTCCTAAATACCATCGAGGTCTATTGGATTCAGGTGAAATTTGCTCGACGCGATCAGTTAAATCTTATTGAACCCGCTTAGAATCTAAGTAGATGTTCTTAGACGCTATCGAACGTTATACGATTTCTCGAGATATTATTAGACTTCCACGAACCCACTAAGTCTGTCTAAATCTTATTAGATACCTGAATGGATCGTTTAGAATATTCTATAACACTTCGATTTCCGTGTATTATAATTATAGTTAGGTCACACGATCTTGTAAGATCTCAAATTCTTTTATTTAATTCCTAAGAATTACTTCGAACTGTGTTATTAAATTCAAATCCACAAAGTACCCCAAAAATGAATTCCTCAAACTTCTATGACCCTCCAAAACATGTTCCAATTTTATTCCATTACATCTTCCTCGTACAAACCTTAGAAATAATTGCACAAATCGTTTGATATTTCACTCGTTTCATCTTAGAAAAAAAAAAAAAAAAAAAAAAAAAAATTATTACCGTATTTGTTTTTTATGTTTTTTATCCATAATTTTACATTTTAAATAATTATATCAAATTAACAACACCATCGGAGAAAAATCAAATATTTACAATATCCAGAAACAGAAAGTAGACGAATTCTCGTTCGAAGAGCGAACGAGGGTTGATTCTTCGGATTGTTCTAAATTTTGACAAGCTTCTACAATATTTTAAGAAACTCGTTAAAGATCTGACTACTTTAGACTTTCGATTCTGACTACTCTAGATATATTTTGTTAGGCACCGTTCGATCTCATTAATTCGATGACCGATCTTTATCAACCATCTATGTAAGCTGAGGCTTCGATCGAGTGGAACGCGGTTTACCAGTGTTTGAACAGTTCCAACGATGCCTGTCAAAGTTTCCTGATTCCTGGTTAGTTCTAACGAACTTCGCCGATGTCAATCCGAGATGTCAGACCGCGTTTCGCGCGGCTAACCAGATTTTAAGTTTCGCCAAGTCCGTCGAGACCTTAACCGAGTTATATGGGATTTCAGGTGATCCTGAGACTTTTTTTGCTACCTCGACCACTTCCTTGTCGGGGAAAAGTTGAAACTAATTTCAATATTTTACGACTAAAAAATTTTACAACCAATAACTTTTTTTTAAACGGACACTTGGTATTAGTATAGTGGTCGAGTGATAAAACTTAATAGCACTGTGATAAGCGAGTGAAATAATATCTGAAAGGAATTAAGTACATTGGTATGTAATTTTTAGGTCTCATGGCGCTGTCTGACATATCCTACTGTTTTCTACTTAAACGCTAACTTTTTGACTTTTTGGGGAAGAAAGTAATGAAATCTTTTTGATAAGTGTATTAATATAAGCAGTTTGACTATAATTTTATTTTCTATATTTTATTTTATTTATTTTACTTTCTCTATTTACTTTAATATTAATTGTAAGAATAAATAGAAACGAACAAGAACATCTCTGAAAGTCTCGTGCAGATTCTCAGACTCCGCCTCATCAATGAAAGATTAAAATATTGTAAACCTACAAAATATTTATATATATTTATATTCATATAAAAATAGACCTCACTTCGAGTCGCATTGATCCGAACAGGACAACAGAATTAACGAGATACATATTTTACACGCGATATAAAAAATACAACTGTCCCAACCTACTCTGTAACGCGTATCATTTTTTTTTATTCAACAAGCAGTGGAAATATTACCCTAAATAAATACCGTTCTTGCTAGACCAGAGCTTTTCCTTACAGTTGTTAAGTTGAATTAACAGCATTCTGTACTGTTCCTAGAGTCACGGTTCATTCAATTCGTAATTCCTCATAAAATACTGTAGAAGAGAGAATTAAGGAGGATTCAGCAGGTCAAACAGTTTTCCGGGAATAAAGAGTACAATAGTGATAGAATCTCTTTGTTCCTCAAGTAAGAACGATATGGCGAAACGCCAAGAGAAAAGGGAAGATAATTGCCCTCTCTGTGTAGCAAGGTTTAAGCGAAAGTTATTCCAGAACGAGTAATCACATATACAGTACACAATTATTGGATGAAGAAGAAACGCTCGAAATATAAAAACCGTATTGTTACGAACGTTTTCTGACTTTCTAAAAAAAAGAGAAAAAAAGAAAGAGAGAAGAAAGAAACGTTAAACGGACTTACAATTGGCACTCAGGGTATAATGAAATTCTAACTGTGCTGTAAAATGAATTACGTTCTCGGCATGAAAACGTTATCGAAGTGCTCGAAACGAGCGCGTTTCAAAAGCGCAAATTTACACACCTGGTTCTCTATCACTTGTTACGCTCTACTCCCCCCTTTCTTTTCTTACGAGACACTCGGTGCTCAAAGAAGGCACGTTGAGTTCGAACAATCGTTGTACCTTTTTTTTTCGTGCTCTCGCCCCTCTATTCACTGTACGAGTAACTCCGTTGGAAGTGGGACGAGTGGCCTGGTCGAATCGAATCGTGCTCGTAGAATTTTTGTCCAATGAAATCTCAATTTAGAAACTAGTTTAACAGTTGCTCGACCGAACGAGAAAAAGAATCCACGAGTCGGAACGGTTTTCGTATTAGCAGTTTCGCGCACGTGTTTCCTCTTCATATTTGATTTTCCAGAAAGAAATTGAAACAATCGTACGCGTTCCAATTTACTCTGATACGGATCGTGTTATGGATTCCCAAAATTACTCCAAGGTTATGAAAAGTATCGAAACTCACAGTCGCTTCAAGAGCATAAAGAATCATTCAGATAGTGAAATTGAAGTACAGGGTCGTTCGATGATCATGAGAGGTGACTAAGGTGGTATGTTTTGAGCTTAAATTAATTTAAAAGTCGCGGGCGGTCATTAAGATCACACCGATAAGGTGGCGTCTGACATATCGTAGTTCTTTACTACTTAAAAATTAATTTTTTTAATTTTCGGGGTAAAAAAAGGAATCGGATATTTTTAACAACTACATATATCAACATACACAGTGTCGACAAAATTTTCTTTACAAGAAAACCCGAAATAAACTGATATTAGTTAAAAAATTTTATGAGTCTCGATAACTTCATGACTCTAAACTCCACCTTACCAGTTTAAACGTAAGCAACATTGGATTATTAATATTCAAACTTACTTAAAGATCAAATGGTGTCATGGACGACATTTCAACGCGAATATGTATCGCCATAAAAGTTCCACCGTACATTTTTACTGTACCTAAATTCATTTAAGATTTGTCCGTTCGTAACAGTTTACCTGAGTTATCTTCCATAAAAGCATAACCTACGTGCAAGCGTCGAGAAAATTTGATGCGCGTATAAAATGAGGATCGACACATAAATACGAAGAAAGAAGTGGACGATTGACTACTGGTTACGGCGGTGAAGTGTACGAACGATAGTTGGTCGGTACGACTGTCCGCGTTTTTGAAAAAATGCCAATTCACCGCAGACCGTGGCCGCTGTGGGTTTAACAACCCCTACAAATGCCATAAACTTTTATGGCACGAACGAAACTACGACGCCGATACGTAAAAGGGTTCGACGTGTGTGTAACGTATAAACTTCTCTCTACCGGCCTCCCCTTATTTCCTGTCAGTACACCTAACGTATACGTACCGATATATTTGCGTTACGTAAGATTTTACGAGCAGCTGGCCAAGAAAGTCGCGGAGTATACGCGAGCCTTAGTGAATATCTTTCAGTTCGGGGGAAATCGATGTTTCGGGGCACTTTTCACCCTGCTTGCACGATATACATGCATCACCGGTGTGGAGACGTCGTAAAATAAACTTAACGTTATTACCGTGGGAACGCGATGCTTGTAACAGCAGAGGTGTTGGGTTTGCTTACTTTCCTTGTGAAAGGTGCAATTATTCCTTCCTCTAGGCAATCTGATTGAAATAAATATTTTATCAAGCAATATGAATTGTAGCTATTAATCTACATAACTTTATTCAGTATTATTTTACTTTACACTTTGTGCGAATTTCATTGCATCTGAAACGAAATGTATCGATAACAACGGTGTTCGTTCTGATTAAAATTTAGAGCCCAAAGAAGACACCAAGAATGGTACGATAAAGAAAGATTGCTACTGAAAATGTAAGCAAACAAGGAAGAAGTACAAAAGTGGTAAAAATTCTCAATTAATAATTTCTTATAAAAATTTTATAAATTTTCATTTGGGAGAAATTTTTGTAATTTTCTGTTAAACACACGGATAAACCTTTGCCTTCCTCGTATCAGATATTTTTTACACCGTTCATTTTTATTTCTTTTTATTTCAAAAAGATGTACCTAAATCACAGATAGTTCTAATATTAAGCTCTGCCATTCCAAGAACAATTCCCAATCCTTTTCCCTCTCTGATAAAATATTTTCTCCGCCATTTAATACCAGAGTAGAAACGTTACGCTCAGCTTAGATAAACAAATCATAGCAGTTCGAGTTGTTTAACAACAGCAATCATCCCTGAATGCAATTGCAACGCTCATACCACATGCATCGTGTAACCCAGTATTACTTGTTTATGCGTCTCGCAAAACACGAATCACGAATCTCCGTACGTCACCGTGGTTGACACAGAGCTAAACCATATCCAGCCCCGGTTATTACAGTGTCCTGCGAGGTTCGCCCTTGTCAGTAGCTAAATTCCGGTATAATAGTTCCAGAGGCACACGCTGCTTCTTCGTTTGTCTAACGCGTCCATCATTAGAGCCCATTCCCGAGGAAATTTATTCGACAATTACACCCATTGTGCCGACTTAATTAGGATGCATTCACGTCCCGCGTACGTCTTACGATTAACGAGGCGTCGTTCAACGATACATGATACCTGTTTCGAGTTAAATCACAATCGGTATTGAAATTTTCTGTCAGCCGTTTAAACGGTGTTCATGGATTGACAATTTTGATTGACGCGTTATCGACGTTCCTTTCGTGTGATGGACTTTGGAGGATCGAACAGACGATAGTGATCCCTATCATGATCTATTTAAGCGTTTCCAAGGTTTCGGTACTTTAATCTTCGATTTCTCAAATTTCTTGATTGGCGTTGAATTTTGTTAGACGGTAAGAAAGGACAGATATGTAGAAATAGTAGCGTATATTGAGGCGCTTTTATAACTAAAACTGTGTTTCCTCGGCTCTTTTATATTATTTTCCGGCTAAAGGCAGAACCAACAAGGTTTGGAAATTGGAAACGAGGTCCCGTCGTATTCGTGCGGCCGAAAACTTGAGACCTAGGTTTTATGAGTCTCTCTCTCTCACATGACATTCTCTATCTATAGATAGCTTATAGATAAGAAACTAAAAAACCAAGACATTCTCTACCTATAGATAGCTTATGGATAAATAGAACTGTGGTCAATTCAATTGGAAGTTTATCCAGATAACTGAGTTTGTTAACAATGCTGCTGGAAGATGAATCTTTCGTTTTCAAATTTTTTGATTAGCGTTGAATGTTGTTCTATAATTTTTCGAAAGTATCCACGGATCGAGAGAAAGATCTAATAGGTTTGATTATTAAATTAGTCGATTGAAACAATTTGATTTGAAAAAATAGCGCACGAAGAAGAGGAATCATTGAACGAAGCAATCAAAAATATTTTATTTTTTTAAACGTGTGCATATATTTTATAAACCAGTGATTTTTCAAATATGAATTAATTCCAGTTCGTATTTTCATGAATAAATGAATAGTAATTATTTGGAAGTTTCGTGAAAGAAATTCGATCGCAGGTTTTCTGATTCTGCTGCTGCCTGGAATATAAAGCCTCGAATCAATTGTTCGAATGCATTCAACGGGTAAAACGAGTGTTATTCGCCAGCTGGGGAAACGCTCCACGAAGAGCATCGGGTTTGTCACTCGCAGGTGTGACCAGAGTAAACCATCTGACTTGTATTCAACCGGATTGCCCGACTTGGCCAGAAGCGACATTAATCCAGTTGTTTCGGCCACGGTGCAAACGGAGATCGAGTAAATTGAGGAATATTAGGGAATTTCTGAAGTCATTCCTGCGGTGCACAAAAATATCTGATATTACGTTCCTTTCACAACTTTCCTCGGAAAATTTCTTTTCTCAAATGCTTCCAACTTTCAGATTTCCGCTTTCAATGTATTTCTTCTATTAAAAGAGTTTCCGATTCGATTAAAAATCTTTCGGTTTATCGAACCAATAGTTAAACGCGTTATATTTATCGAATAATTATAACTTGTATTCATCGTACCAAAAAAAAACTACGCCGAAAGAATTTGATAAACTCTTAAGAAAGTACGTTATCCAGTTCTTGCTCTTAATGAAAAATCTTCCCTTTGAGAACTCTCGCTCCGAAAGATCGCTCCGAACTTTCATCGTCTTCACAAAGAACGAATTGTCGGAAAGCAATCGCGACATGAACCATTCTATCCATTAATCGCGACAACTAATACCAGCGAGTGTCTTCCTTTTTGCGATCCCTTCTTAAGAACTCAGCTACATCACCGTAGCGATGATCGAGGAACGATCGTTTCAGCGCGTATGGAAGGCGATGCAATAAAATGTTCCCGCGAGCAAGTGGGCCATGATGTTACCGGTGTCCTTCGTTTTTCAGAATGGACATTCAATCGGCGCAGAAGAACGAGAGCTTTTATCAGTGCTGCAGCGGGTTCTGCATCGACCTGCTTCAGAAGTTATCCGAGGAGATCGGCTTCACTTATGAGCTCGTTAGGGTGGAAGACGGCAAATGGGGTACACTAGAGGTGAGCTACAGCGAACTCTGTCTGGCGTACAATAATTACCGAACATTTTCATTAAAGATTAAATTTATTGGGTCGTTCTATAAGTAATGCGAGTATTAAAAAGAAAAAAAAAAAAAATCGACAGTGAAACTAAAGCAGGGTATTAAGAAATTAAAAAATTAATAAATTAATACAAATAGAGAAAAATTGATCGATGACTAACTTCTATAAGTGAAATTATTTTTTTTTTTTCGCACCTTTTGAAAAGAAAAAAATGTATTATTTATGAGATGACCTAATAACAACAGCGAAACGTATATTTGGTAAAATACGTGTTTCGTAAATTTTTCTATCGCTTTATTCAACTTCTTTCTGTTTTTTTCTTTTTGCGTCATTATCGATGCGTAACAAATACATAGTAATAATAATATAATAATTTTCCAACAAACAATATTCTCGTAACGTTCCATTTTTAGACACCGCTTTCAACGTTCTTTCGATTAATAAATTGCGTTCACAATGAAGTGGGTGCTTTCGAAACTATAAGATCCGCCTCAAAGCGTTCCATTAAGGAGCCAGATAAGCGTTAATAGGTCGTAGGATCGTTCCCTATAAAACCAATTAAGAAATCTTAATCCTGTGAAAGGAGAGGGGATTAGTTTCAATAATCGTGAAAATAGCTGGAGAACGCCTTGAAAGTTGAGGGCTCGCCGATACGATGGATCCCGTTTAATCTGAGCTTTTAGGTTTTAACGCTTCGCGACGGTATCGATGGAACGACGATATAGATTAATTTCACACGTAATTGCGACCGCGTCCATTAACCCAGAATCTACAGCGGGAATGAACAATCGAGGTGTATCGAAGCGACAATTTCTTCCAGCAGATATCGCTTTTTCTCCGTTGAGTTTTAAACGTTTACACGTTTGTACGCGCGCTTTGGAAACAGCTTTGGAAACGAAACGTGCAATATTACAACAACCGATAGAATTTTGCAATAATTATTCTAACAATTATCAACAGCTATTGCTCCAAAAATTTTCAAATAAAAATGAAATGGTATAAAACGACTTTGATTCTTTTCTGATAACCAAACAAAATTCCGGTTACAGCGTGTTAACACGTTGACTGCTACGGAGGTCATATGTGACCGAAGATTGTTTCTCTTGTAGCGCCACGGTGGTCATCGGTGACCGGAGTGCTTCAAATGTTTATAATTGTAAAAATTAAATAAAGATTTAGAACAGAGATCTCTGTATTAGAGAATACTTTGAAATAAAGTGCGCACTATTCAACGATTAAAAATTTTTATCGGAAGATCAAAAATGAGAGATTCATTTTTATCGAGTCTTCTATCTACAGATATGGCGTCCCGAGCCATGACGTCCTCAACGAAACATGTGATTTCGGCGTGGCGGTCAACGTGTTAAATATATACAGACGTTCAACTGTCGACTTGGGCATTTGGAAGGTTCGATGATACGCTGTTTTGTTTGTAGAATGGAAAATGGAACGGTCTGATAGCTGATCTTGTGAATCGGAAAACGGACATGGTAATGACGTCTCTGATGATTAATTCTGAAAGAGAAGCTGTGGTTGATTTCACAGTGCCGTACATGGAAACTGGTATCGCCATTGTGGTAGCGAAGAGGACTGGTATTATATCTCCCACTGCCTTTCTTGGTGAGAGTTCATAAACTTTACGACGTATTGAATTTTTGATGAAAAAAGTTGTTTTAATGTTCTTAATAGCGTACTCCGGGAAGATAACACAAGATTTATGTTGTTTCACTTTGTTAGCAAATTTCTCGGTGTTGCTATAAGTCGGCACTCAAATTTTTTATAATTGAAAATATTTTGCGAAGACCCATTAATTCATTAGCGATATAACATTTTTTTTCTGTTAAGTTTTGGTGCAATTATTTTGATTAGATTTTTTTCTATGCTGTTGTAATTATACCAGGCGCTGTGTAATAATTTTTAATTTGCAGAATTTAAAAATTGTTCCGCTGTAATAATTAATACTCGTCGTGAAAGCGATTCGAACTTTTTTGCAATTTCTGTGAAACGTTCCGTCCCGAAACTTCGCAAATTTCGCAGTAATGCCGTAGGATAATTCTGTTAGAGGGAATGGATTGTAAATTCTAGGTAAACACAGGTCAATTCTAGGAATTGACTACGCTGTTCGTCCAGAATGCTTCTCGAAGATGGTGGTTTACGACCGTGTTGTTTCACAAGACATAAGGGTAGTAATGGTGCACTGGATTACCGTGCAAACCGGAAATTTACCTCACGTACCGTCCTTACTGCGAATCAAGATATAGATCTTTCCAAATTTAGTTGAAATTATTCAACGTCCATTGCCAATAAAAGTTAACTAACAGAGAAAACACTATTTTATTCAGTTTCATTGCCCTGTACGATCTGCATGTAAATCGTGCTAGAATTTTATGATTGCCATGAAGATTGAATAAATTTAATTACATCCGACACGATTCTAACAACTAATACCTTTGATTAATATTGATTCAAGGTCTCGAAAACATACAGTATTTATTAAAACAAAAATTATGATATTCCACGATTTAATATATCGTAAAAATAATATAAAGCAGACTATGAACACTGATTACCAAAAATAAAAATTACAATATAATTTTTTATTCAAGTTTCGAGGGTTTAAAATTTAGTATCTTTATTTAATATCAAAGTAAACCAAGTATTAGGCCATTCCATAAGTAATGCGCATATTTAACAGAAATTGAAAATAAAATAGGGCGATGTATTAAAAAAGGATCGCAACATCGGTAAATAAATTGAAGATTTTCTGAAAAGTGAAGAAAAATTTATCAACGATTGACTTTTATAGAATTTTATCTCACTCCCGTTAACTCCCTTTAACTCACTTTAACTCACTCCCTTTTAAGAAAAACAAGAATACATTGTTTATGAGATGAACTAATATAAATTACCTATAGCTAGATATAATTACCTATAGCTATAAATTAACTAAATTAACTTGAGCTATAGATTGGCTTAGTTGATGAAACAAAAAATGTACTCAATGTACTTTCTTCTCACAAACATAAAAATAATTGAAAATAATTTAGAATAATTTAAAATAATTTAAAATAATTTAGAATAATTTAAAATAATTTAGAATAATTTAAAATAATTTAATTTTACAAAATAATCATGCCATTATACTTTCCAGAACCATTTGACACCGCGTCCTGGATGCTAGTCGGCTTCGTCGCGATACAAGCAGCCGCGACTATGATATTGCTGTTCGAATGGTTGTCACCATCCGGTTTCAACATGGAGGTAAAACCTTCAGGCGCTCCGCGGAAACCGGTACTATTAATTTCGCTTCTTATTACCTATGTATGTTTTCTCGCCCCTGGAGCACGAAATCCTCATTGAGCAAATTACTCGACAGACAATATCGTTAATCTTGACGACACTTCACCCCTGTCGCACCGCATCGGGAAAAAGAGATCGATCATGGAGCAACATTCCTCTCCTACCCCTTCACGATGATGCAAAAAAAAAAGACACAGTTCCACCGGTTTTTATTTGAAAACGAAAAACCCATCGTTTCGTTTTTGCTGCTGGCGCAATTTGCAGCTTAAAGCGTCGATTGCAATTTTATTTGACGCTTACGTGTACGTGATTGCACATCTTTTTGCGATCCACCGGATATCGATATCGTTCACGTTTAGTCGAACGAAGAGAAACATACGAAATATTGAAAATTTTTTATTATTTCGAGACATTAGAAAATTTCATAACTTTACTCGCACTTCTTTTCTTCGTTTCTTTTTTTGGTCGCGTACACATATAATTAAACCTGTTATACGATTGAATATAAAGAAAAGGTTGGCGCGCTCAGTTGCGCGAAGATGAAATATTTATTTTGTGACATAAATCTTACCGGAAGAATGAAATATAAATTAAATTATTATTGGAGAAAAAATTACGATTGGTTACTTTGATTTTCACTTTTTCACTTTGATTTGAACATGTTTTAACTAATAATTACCGTAGATGGATCGTGGTGTCGCTACGGTAATGCGGTAATCAAATTTAATAGTGCAGCGATAACTAAAGAAAACTAATTTTTTAAAATATAGATGCATCAGTTCGTAACTTTTAAGTCACACGGTCCCACAGAGGGTTAATTGACTCAACATTGAATGCTATCTTAAAATTTACCGAATTAGCAGAATTAAACGGTCTTTTTTTTTAATCGCACACAATATCGTCCCGTTCAATTATTATGTGAAAACAAGCCACGTTTATTTGACCCTATCGGTGATTCTTTGCATGATCCATGGGCCCGTACCTTAGAGTAGAACATTTTCTTATTATTGCAACGTTGTCGCTACGCCAGCCACGCAAGAAGTATCAAACGCGTGTGTACAAGGCTGGTTTTATGACGGTTTCAGATGAATCCGTCGCCAAACCATCGGTTCTCTTTCTGTCGGGCGCACTGGCTGGTCTGGGCCGTGTTATTTCAGGCAGCCGTCCATATCGATTCACCCAGGGGATTCACAGCCAGGTCGGTAAAACAATTTCTATCGGAATTAAAATCTTCGTCGTAAATCATATCCGTCAGAAAGGTCGAGAACAAGGTACAAAAAGAGGCGGAGAGAGAACTCGCGAAACCTGGTTAATGTGTTTTTTTTTTTTTTTTCTTTTTTTTCCATTCTCTCGATCGAGGCGGTATGAACGAGGATCAAAAGGATCACACGAACGCTCAGAAAATACGCTTGTCGCTGGGAAACCTACATTTGCATTCTTTACGAACCAATTTAATTTCAGATTCACCCGTTCTCTCTTTTCCCCATTTTTTCTTTTTGCGTTTTAAAAAATGGAGCGATCGTTTAAAGATTCATAATATTGTAAATGATTCTTGATAATGTGAATGATCAAGATATTTGAAATCTAATTCTTTTTACCCGTGGGACTCTTTACTCGTGATTCATTTCAAATTTAAAGGACGAAGATTCGAAGGTATTGATAAAAAGGTATTATCAAACCTCTGGAGGGACGATTTCTTTTTAAAATTAGAAATGAATCTTTTAATTCTACTTTTTAAAATTAGAAATGAATCTTTTAATTCTTCGTTTTTTTAAATTAGAAATGAATCTTTTAATTCTTCTTTTTTTTAAATTAGAAATGAATCTTTTAATTCTTCTTTTTAAAATTAAAAATGAATCTTTTAATTCTTCTTTGTAAAATTAAAAATTAATCTTTTAATTCTTCTTTTTTTAATTAGGAATGAATCTTTTAATTATTTTTCTTTTAATTAGAAATGAATCTTTTAATTCTTCTTTGTAAAATTAAAAATGAATCTTTTAATTCTTCATTCTAAGTCGATAATTATTTAATTGAGCAAAGAAAAAGGAAATCGGTACGGTAACAAATCTCTCAGTTGCTCAACAGCGTGGCGTATTATAATTCGCGCGTGGAGTAAGCAACGGGAAACGGTTTAAATCAAAAAGGCAATATCTTAGATTATGGCGTGGACTCGTGGAACGGAATATGTATTCCCCCGGTGGCGAAACATTCTCGTGCCAAGAAACTATATCCAGCTACAGCATTATACGTGAAAAATGAACATTTTATTTCTCGAACCGACCGAGCAGTGAATTCAAATGCGCTCGTTTCACTTAATCCCCCCCTGAAACTGAATGAATTATTTCCAAAGTCCACTTCTTTCGAAAACACCGTCCCATAATTCAATCGCCAAATGTTTAATCCTGCTGTCCTCTTCGTTTAAAAAAACTTTTTTCCTTATTACTTATCTAATTTACTATTTTTGGACTTCGTTCTCAAGGAAATTTAAATCCAAAGTTTATTAGATACGATACCAATGTATTTCCGTTACTATTTTCTATAGGATTCGACTTAAACGTGACTCGGTGATATCGATTGATTAATCTTGCAAGATTTACGGGGCACACCGGGTTCGAATGCATATTTGAACGTATACAGCAACCAGAGACATATTCTGCTCGAGATTGCTCGAATCGACGTTAAAGTTTCATGGACTACGTTGAACGATCGATTCTAGCTATCTAAAGGGTTACACGGTGGTAAAAGTAACTTTTAAAGAATTTTTATAGTGATCGATTTGAATCTGCTCCGATATTCTCGGTTCTCTCTTTGAGCTTGGTGAATCTCTTATTTACTTCGAACGACCGTGACACCATTTTTCAGAAAAAGAATATAGAAAACTTGTTTCATCCCTTACTTTTCTTTTAAGAAGTTAAACCTTCGTACATAAAATTCTCCTATATTCAAGGTTTTCATAGTTTGTTTAACTACAATGAAAAGTTTTCTTTAAAATCGTAAAATATAGAATCTCTAGCACAAGATACCAATTTTTAGAAATCGTTCTTCATAACCCAGATACTTAATTCTTTCTTAGAAACAGTATACAGTGTATTCTCTATAAAAAAAAATCCTAACACCGCTACACTATTAGTTTCCATGAAACAAAATCAACGAGTACCTCTTCTCTTTAAAATTGCAATAAAAAGTGAACCAATAACCTTTAGGTCCACAATCTTCGTCAACGACGAGCAACCTGTATCATCTAATCGATCGACACATAATTCCTAAACTGCGATTTTTTACGCAAAGTAAAATTCTCCATAAATCCATAAACAATCCATAAAAAATCCATAAAAAATTCATAAAAAATCGGTAAAAAATCCGCAGTGTAACAATCACAGATACGAAATCCAAAAAACTCAGCTAACCACTCCCATATGATTCAGATTCATGACGAACGTATGGGCGCTGTTCGCCGTGGTGTTCCTCGCCATTTACACTGCCAACCTGGCCGCCTTCATGATCACGAGGGAGGAGTTTCACGAATTCACCGGTTTGAACGATCACCGATTGTCTAAGCCGTGGTCCCACAAGCCAATGTTCAAATTCGGCACCATACCTTGGAGCCACACGGACAGCACGCTGGCGAAATATTTCAAGGCGATGCACGCGTACATGAAGAAATTCAACAAGAGCAGCGTGGTCGAGGGGATCGAGGCAGTTATCAGCGGGTAAGCGGGATAAGTGGCGCGCGTTTGCCGAAATTGGTGACTGTCGTTCTTGTAGAACTTGGTCAGACGTCTCTTAACCGCGCTTAATGCGTCCTCATTATGTACACGTAGCTCGTTATCGAAGTTTCCGAAGAGAGTTATTCGCCGGTTTTCGTCTGATCTCTCTAACCAAGTTCCCTCGACTTTCGTCGCGATTATTGGTCTACGCTCTAGACTGCCGACCACGGTGGGTACCTCGAATGCAAAGGGCGCTGTTCGTGATGCGAATTGTAATGCATGCGGTGGTGTGGAAGTCGTGACTGCGAATGAGATGAAATAAAATTATACGCGTGTCATCTGTGTGTAGAATGATCGGAAGAGATGAGTTTTTGATGAAAGTTTTTAGCTCGGTTCGAGATGTTACGTCGAGAATTGGTTTTCCGATCGAATTCAGTGTATTTGGGATATTAGAAGAAACAGAGATCCAATTATCTTTTCGAAAGCTCAAACCAGAATTGATATTCGTTATCTTGTTATTTTTCGAATAAGATAAAAATTCTTAAGTACCTATCCTGGTTATTGTAAAAACTTTCTGCTCGTAGAAACACCATTTGATTAATAAACGAAAAACCAGTCGAGTTACGAAAGCGTATCGGAATTGATAGTTGACCCAAATTACCCGTTTTCGATATTCAACCCCTACTAACAAAGATCGATAGAATAAATTGAGGAAATTTCTCCGTAGAATGATTTCCTCTGGAAAGTTGGAGGAATGTAACCAAGATAAGACTGAAAGCTTACTCTCTGTGAGAAGAAAAAGTTTAAAGGGTATTGATCGAACGATCAATTGCACGATCCAACGATTCCTCTCGAGTTTCTCCGCTCGTTTCTCAATTTTCTGAGCAACATCGTTTCCTTTGCAACAGTGAACTGGACGCGTTTATCTACGACGGAACGGTCTTGGATTATTTGGTGGCGCAGGACGAAGACTGTCGATTACTAACCGTTGGATCCTGGTATGCTATGACCGGATACGGTCTCGCGTTCTCGAGAAATTCCAAGTACCTGCAAATGTTCAACAAACGTCTCCTGGACTACAGAGATAATGGTGTGTATTCCTGTTCATGTACTGTTTCGTTGAAACGGTTTATGTAGAATTTTTCCCAAGCAAATTCTGTTCTGTTCCGTTGAATTAATTAAAAGAATTTTTAAAGGACTTTGGATTATTTGGTAGTTTCCTGTGTTTTGTAGTTTCTTATTTTTGTTACGTTTAGGTACATAGGAACAGTTTCATCTTGGATGAAATATATTTTTTACTGCAACTGGAAAATTGTATTTATTTAATTCGAATTTAATTCGATATTTAGAAAAGTATATAAAAATTTGTCTTCTTAATTCAATTTATCCCATGTTCTCTCCTTAATTTCTTGTCTCTAAAATTACTAACAGTAAAAAAGCGAAAGATAGCAGAATAAACAAGTTTTTAAATAAAAAAGAAAAAATTTTAACAATGCATTGAAGCTACCAAATTTTTATAAAAACTGACACTAACTATATAAGAATTATGATGATATACAAATTGTATAGTTTCAGTGAACATTCACCCTCGTATTCTACAGCATATGTAAAAATAAAAATCGGTTTACATTGACTATAAAATAACGAAAAGGTTAATTAAAAAGTACGTAGCATTTCAACTAGCCATACCGCTGAACATATTGAAAAGAATTTTCATCTATTGAGTCTTGCACGCATCGTGAGAAATAAAGAAAAAAAGAAAGAAAATTTCGGTCACGCTTCCGTGAATACTTTTCATTAAAATAAGGACACTCACATTTCAGGGGACTTGGAGCGTCTCAGAAGATACTGGATGACAGGGACCTGCAAACCTGGCAAAGAGGTACAAAAGAGCAGCGATCCCTTGGCGCTGGAGCAGTTCTTGTCCGCGTTTCTCTTATTGATGATGGGAATTCTTCTTGCCGCGGTCTTTCTGCTTCTAGAGCATTTGTATTTCAAATATGTCAGACAACACCTGGCGCGAAGCGATGGCGGAGGTTGTTGCGCACTTTTCAGCTTGGTAAGTCTCGTTCCACCTTCGTAATCCATTTTTCCATAAGTTCGTCGATCACAGATTGTTATCGCGTTACAATTTTTCATATCGTCAATTTTATTCTTGTATCGTATATAATTAACAAATTAAAATCGTCGCTATAAACGCGAGTTTCATACTCGCATTCAACTTGGAATATTTAACAATTTATCAACAACCGGAGAAGATAGTTAATCGCATCGATATTGGTAACAATGATTACTATTCAACCGATGGTTTCACTCGAGCCATTTAAATAGCTCTGTTACTTTTTTATATTATAATTTCTGACAGAAATAATTATTAAATTAAAATCAAAATCTTCTTTAGAATAATCCACGTTTGATTCATCCAATAATTTTAATTACTGCGACATCAAAATGCTATTACAAATGGAAACAGTTGTCATTTTGATAGATTATGTCTTATCTTAACAGTATCTATGTAGTAACTTACACAATCTTGTTTCTAATAATTACAATTTTTTTTAAAGAGCATGGGAAAGTCGCTAACCTTTCGTGGAGCTGTCTTCGAGGCACAAGACATTCTAAGGTACCACAGATGCACGGATCCAATATGCGACACGCACTTATGGAAGGTGAAGCATGAACTGGACATGGCCAGGATCAGGATACGGCAGCTGGAAAAGGATCTGGAGGCGCACGGGATAAAACCAAGTCAGGCAAAGTACGCTGTAATCCTAATTCATTCGATCTAATCTCGTTATACGGTTAAAAGTACTTGAACATTGTGTCTGCATCGCAGTTGAAACTCTCGACCTTAGTTCATCCGAGAGGATCTCAAAGGATATGTTTCAATGTGTCCGAATTTTTCCATAAACATTATTTTTTAATTTTTTTTCTTTTCGCTGTATCGTGCTATTCGTTTCCTATTTTCTGTTACAAATATGTAAAATTGGTAATTCGTTCGTGAAAATGAACGTTAGAATGTTAGTAAAATTCACCGTAGAAAGTCGAATCTTTGAGATCCGGTGGATGATTGACGGAAGAAGTCGGAAACAAAGGACAAAGGGTGGGAAACGTTCGATTCCTGACAAAAAGGATCGACATAAACGATTACTCGACTACTCGATATATTATATTGGCTTCCTTTAAAGTACCACTCGCTTCTGAAACAAAGTATTCCGCGCTGCAGCTTGTTCTCCATAAAATTTCGACGGACCTTTGTTCTAGAAAGCTTTCCTTTAAGGTCGACACCTCTTCTGCCCGATTTACGAATACGTTTCGTGAAAGCGGGAGTGGACCCGTAACGACAGATCTACGCATGATACTGCATAGTTATTTCACCTGTCCTCCGTAAAATTTGCAAGGATTCAACCTCGATTCTCGGATAATTCAATTTATTAGGCGGTGTGGAAAAAAAAATTTTAATTCGCTTGGTTCGTCTAGAGATTTATAAAAAAAATTATGAAGAGAATTTTTTCCTCGAAAATTCTTTTAAGCAAGCTTCTCCGATAGGTAATTAAAGTCCGATTAATCTAGACGACGCCCATGCGTAATTTCGAGACGGCGGAAGCCGCGAATCGAGCTTAAATCCTGACCTACTTTCTGACGTCACTTGGAGCCTGACTCGCACAGCATGCACCTATCTACGAATGTACACGTATATACATTCATATATACAGTCGCAAAATGTATATATATATAATATTCACGTGTACACATTCAGACGTACACTATCGTTCATAATTATTTGAACGATAGAGATTTTATGCTTCGCTTCGATTTTGTTATAAAAGTTAAGTCAATTTCCCATGTTATTAGCAATGCGGCTTAACCTCTTCGCTGGAATAATTAACATTAATCTTTTATTCAAAATTTGTCGCAATTTTGAGTACCTTAAATCCAAATTATTTAAGCAAAGTCGATCGACTTTTTAAGCCGTTCGAATAATTATGAACGGTGGTGTGTACGTACAGGATGTTCAGGTAATTAATTCTCAGTATTTTTCTCGTAAACTAAAGCATGGAGAAAAGAGGAAAAAAAATGTAGAAAAGAACAAAGTTCTCTTATCTTTTTTTTTATAAAAAATAGAACGGCGTTATTAGATTTCTTTTTTATTTGAAATGGTCCTCGCGAAATAGCAATAGATGGCAATATTTTTGTAATATTACGCGAAAGGAATTGATAAGATTCATTGAAAAAGTTGTAACACAATAATGTTCAAGATGAAATGCAAACTTGTAAGAAAAATACAGAGAAACGATAACATGAACACGTTGTGTACATATGGATACGTTAACGTCGTGATATCGGCACGAACGTATCGTTCATTTCTGGTTCTTCTTTATCTATCTGCGCCGTTTTATGCGTATACTAACGATCGTGAGTTTGAGACACATCTATTGTTGAACAAGAAACAGTTTTCTTTCCGGAGAATCGATGGATTCTTGCGTGGAAGTAAGAGAAATAACCGTAGCGTCGCATGCCGGAGTTATCATTGACTTGTACTACTAGAATTCAGTTAAAATACTTGTAGATCGCATACAGTTCCATATGTTCTCTTTCCGTCCAAATAATTAGGTTCATACCACTGTAGACGTTTACTTCCATAGACTTTAATCATAATATTTAGTATATCGTCGCATATTTGGTTGTATAAAATTAAAATACTTGCATGAGGATTTGTTAGATATTCATAGTTATTCGTTTTATTCCTTGAATTTGCTAAACACGTACGTAAAATAGCTGTTCAGAATAATTGTAGCAAAGTAGAGAATCTCGAAGACAGCAAAAAAAAGTATTACAATTACAATTGTTTAATACGATGAATAATTATAGTTTGCAACATCAATTTACAAAATGAGTTAAGCGTTCACACGATATTCGTTAAAAGAAATTCCTATGTTTTAGCATCCTATCTTAGCCTGTCCCCGATAAATAAATTCGTCGTCCAAAATTCGTGTCGAAATATTGTTAAACAAAATAACGAACTCAATTTTGTATTTACGCAAACAGCATAACATCGTCGGTGGTCTCAAACTTACGATCGATGGTGTATTCTCACCGCATCACGTATGAGATTGTTTCACGGCAAATTGGCTTCGAATTTCCGTCCATATTAAGAAGTTTGTCCACGGACACGGAGGGTGGAGGGAAACGAAATGGGGCAGGGAAAGTGTACGGAAAGGGCGAGACCGTACGCTGCTCGTAGAAAAGCAGAACTTCTCAACGACACGAGATCTCACAACGAAGTTCCGTTGCCCGAGGCCGGAAAAGTTTCCTCTGAAAACTTCGACCGGATAAGCCCGCAGGTGTTTGCGGAAAATCCAGGTATAGTGTTTCGACTAATCGTGAACGCTGTTTAATCGAACTGTCGAGAGAATCGAGTCCAGATCTCGCGATTTTTGCGCTCTATATAAACGGTAAACTTTCCAACTGTTATTTCGTGCTCTTCCCGGAAGCACGGTATTTAGTTGTATCTCAACGGAACTTGGTTCTTGTCACGCTGAAAATGAAACAAAAAGAATTCTTAAAAGAATCCAAAGACTCAAGCTTGAGCTAAAAATTTTTAACCTTGTATTTTTAAACATTGAATTTTACCTTAATTTGTAACTGAATTAGAGTTTGAACGAGACTTTACATTTTTATGGTGGAATTTTTTTACTCGTAGTTAAATTCTATCCAAAATTTTAGTTATTTTAATTATTTTTATTATTTTTATTATTTTTATTATTTTAATTCGTGCTTAAATTCGAATCAGAATTTTTAAACACAACTGTAATCCCAATTAAAAACTTGAAACACAAATTAAACTTAGATCACAATAAACACTTGCCTCGTAGATTTTCATCAAAAATTTCGCGTTCAATATGACGAACAACTATTTTCTCGAGGAAGAACACTTTCCACGCTTTACATTTTATCAAAGCTTCTTTCCTCCGACAGTCCTTCAATTTTCCAAAGACATTTCCTATATCAAACAGCTCGACCTCGAGCTCCACTTTTCGCGGAACGAATCTCTTCGTATCTCTCGAACGTGAAAAAGATGATGACTTAAACGAAGGTAAACGAAGACAGTTTGTAACGGAAATGGGAATGAAAAGGATCTCGTGTCGTTCGTGAAGCGTTGCTGGTACACATTAAGAGATGATTGGTGGCGATGGACGATGGTGGAAGAGAAGCCTGGCACATATCCACGTCGGCTTTTTTAAAGGAGGAAAACCGGAAGTCTCGGCTGGTGGCGAGGATGCTTTCAAAGCTCGGACCGCCATTCACAAGCGGAGTCATTGGCGGTGGAAGCTCCTCATCCGCTACCGCCATACTTCGATTCGTAAGTCCGCAACGCCCACAACACGTAAGAACGCTCGGTGACGTAGGAACCGGAGCAAATATTTTTCCCCGGTGTGTCGTCGAATGGTGTCGCCCCTCGAACGACGATTTTCGAGCGTGTTCAGCGTTTTCGTGCTATCTCGCGATCGAGCTCTTGGCTTTTTAACGTTTCAACAAATTCTTCCGTCCATCTTTCTCCCTTTCCGTTTTAGTCCGATGGGATGTAATTTTTTGTCTTATAGGATTATTAGATGAAAAATAGATATTGTATTTTTGATCAAATGGCACAGGAAAGATATCGCTTATCGTTCTGTTAAGTTTCTACGCGAAATCATTTTTATTGTCGTTTAATTGATTCATTAATTCTTCGCACTCGTAAACTTTTTTTAAGTTTCAAAGGAGTATTGTGAAAACTTAGAGTGTCCTCTTAGAAAGAAAAAAAGATTTCTTATTTATTTGGTTAATTTACTTTCATTTTGAAATAAAACAAGTGAGTTGATGAAAATATAGAATTTAATTAAAAACATACTCTCTGAAGAAAACTGTGTCGCCATAGCGGCGCCAGTAGAGTGCAAAGGATTAATTGATTGACGGTTGTACGTGATTTGAAATTTTATTTTATTTCGAACTAGTACCAAACTGTTGCTCTTTTTAAGTTTGTGTAATACTAATACCAGTAACTATTCATTTTTTTATATCTTCTATTTTGTATCATTTTACATTTATTTTATATCCGCATCTTAAGAGAATGATTCAAGATTTCGATGCAAAAAACCGGAGAAGTCCACTGACTAACAAAATTGTATATTTTTATACATAGCCGATTGTTTTGCTCAATTTATTACAAATCTTAAAATCCGTACTTACCCAACTTTTGCACCAAGATCTCCAATTTAATATGATCGCGTTACGCGTTTCGCCCTCTAATCAACATAAAACCAATCCATTCCCGATCCCAAGTTATTACTTTAGAAGCGTATCCACAAAATCAACTTTCATTTCCATACACGCCTTCGAGATTCCATTCCGAACGAACAGCAATCGCAGTAGCTGATCTCAGCAACAACGAGGACCTCCTTTAACCACCACCAGTAACGCGATCCCCGAAATGTAGTTACTGGGTCACGGGTAGCCAGGGACTTGGCATCGAAACAAGAGGATGCCGAATCAGCTGCCAAATATCCAGAAAAATTCACGGTTGTTTGTTCGCCAGCTGGTGTCGTTTCGAGGCGTTCGTCATTTAAAAGTAAACCAAGCATCGCGCAGAAACGAGATAGAGAGAGAGAGAGAGAGAAAGATGAGAGAGGAAGAGAGAATAAGAGTCGTGTAACATATGGTACAAGCGTGACATTTGGCACGTCTGTTTAACAGGAAACGATATTGTCCTTCGCTCGGGTTTCCATTTCGTCGACACATCTGAAATTCTAAATCGTTCCGTTTTCGACGCAATTCGTGGTAATAAATAGACGTCTGTCGAACTTCTCGCGCTAATTCGTATTCCGCCGCAACGCTGACGTTTCATCCGGTACCGTTTCGACGAGAAAAGGTTCCTGCGTCGCCGTAAAATAGAACGTCTTCGAGGTGCACGCGAGAATCGACGCGTCGATATGAAATGTTGGTAGTTGTTACGTGAAACGGCCAGAAGAATGGTTCGAAACGAGGTGGGAATCGAAAAAAGGGGGTCGATCGGACGTCGATAAATCCGTGCATCGTTGACATAAAGGAGAAAATCGATCTCGCGATGCTCGTTTTGGTTCGATCTCCAGTGGTCCCTCGGTGTCTTTCTCGCTAACGAGCGACATTATCCTTGTGTCCGGAAACGATCTTGTTCCTCTTGAAATACATCGCCGAGCAATAAATGTACAGGGTGTCTCTGTAACTGGTGATAGGACCGTGAAATGGGTGATTCTACGCGGAGGAATAAATTTGAATCCATGAATGCTATTTGAAACACGAATATTCCAAGCAGACCTTAAATTTGAATCCTTCAATTTCATTTTGCGATCGAATGTAAATAAAAATCTTCGAATTTAAATTCAATTCAATTTTTCTTCTCGTTTAAAAATTAAGCTTAAATTTTTGAAGCTCAATTAAGTTGAAATCAATTTTTTCCCGTTCTGTAATGCACATTATTGTATATAATTAATATTTCTCAGATCCTACGGAATAAAATGATTCAAGAGGAACAAAGTTAATTATAGTTACTTGAATAATTATTTACACCAGCAATTATACGACAAAAAAAAAAAAACAAAGAAAAAGAAAAAGGAAACGATTCTACGGAGCGTCGCGAGGATCGATGATAAGACGTAAAAGTATGAATAGGGGTAGAAGTAGAATAGCCGCTTCGCTTGGTAGTCTAGAACGTCTGCATACGAGCATTCGAATTATTATTCTCTATTTATACTGTTTCGTATTTTTTTTAATATATTTTTTTTTCTTCCTATATCTATCTACTCTCTTTTTGAACTCGTATTTTGGCATCGATCTACCTACTTTTCATGTGCTCGGAAGCATGGCATGCGAGTTGAACGACGAGTTCTCGGTCGACTCGTGGCGACTGTACCGAGAGCGCATAGCGAATCGATAAATCGTTCGCGATGCCAACAGGTCGACAGTACAGGGGAGCGATCTATTACGGTCGTGGAAATTGCTGTGAATTAGGGAAACCCAGGAAAAGAATGTAGTATAATGATCGAGTCATTTGTACGGAGTGTGTCGCCTAACGGTGGGATCTGATGTGTTTCCCTTGTTCCCTGATGAGGCGGGAAACTGGTGTATAGAAAAAAGCACTCGATACGGTGAACGTTATG
>SMSQ01022241.1:0-10803 GCA_019453375.1 Ctenoplectra terminalis | reverse complement strand
TTTTTTTTTTTTTTTTTTTTTTTTATAGAAGATTAAATTGGATGGATTTTTAGATATTTCTGTGGAGTTAGGTTTTGTTTTTTAGGGAAGTTTGAATTGGATGGATTTTTAGATATTTCTGTGGGGTTAGGTTTTGTTTTTTAGGCAAGATTAAATTCGATGGATTTTTAGATATTTCTGTGGGGTTAGGTTTTGTTTTTTAGGCAAGATTTAGAGTTTGTTTGGTGAAAAGTTCGGTTAAATTGTTTTTGTAATGTGTTCGTGGTTGTTGGGATCTTTTTTACGCAAGTTTGGAATTTTATTAATTTTTGTTTTAAATTAGTTTTAAATTTGTTTTAAATTGATTTTTCAGGATATTCTCAATAAGTTTGTTTTCAGAATGCGTTTGCAATGATTAGCTTCTTTTTTAAGGACGTTTAGAATCTTCTTTTCTTTTTTCAGTTAAGTTAAATTAATTTTGATACACTCTTGCGGTAGTTATTTTCTTTCAATAATAAGTATAAAACGAAGCTAAGCGATTCGTGTCACGAAACGTGGTAATTACATATCCAAGTAAGCTCGTCTGATAATTGGTATTCTAATTATGCCCATATCCGGTTGATCTCGTTACGAAAACGTCAAATGGCCGAGGGAGAAAAAGAATAAAGGAAGAATATAGGAAAATCGAATCGTTCGAAGTCTAATGTATCACAGGCCTTTACGTCCGCGGTTAAATATAATTATCGGCACTTTTTACTGCCCGCCACGGAAATTGGATGTTCCCTAATGGAAATTAATACCGCGATTGCCGTTCGCCATTTTCTCTTCGCCGCGTCGCGAAACGCGGCTCCGTACACCGTTTTATTATAATTAAAACTCGATACTTTGCATAGATTTATAACAGAAAGCTCCGATTAATTCAGTAACATTTTATCTTAAAATAAGCTCCTTTTGAAACATTTTTAACTTCCCTCAATTAACTCGCGTCTACAAAATGTGAAAAATGCTTAACAAGTAGAACATCTTGCTATTTAGGAACAAATAGTTTCTCGGAACAAGTCGTGATTCCAAACACAGGAATTTAATTTTCTAATTTAACCCTGCTTACGGCGCTTGGGTCTTTTTAGACCCAATCACGTTACTATAATAACTTTAATATCAATTTATCAAATTTTATTTTAGCGGTATATACATTATAACATTAATATAAATTTTTTGATCCGATTCCACCAAGTGGTCAAATATTTATGGACGCCGGAGCAAATACCCCTAAATAGAATGAATATAAATATTATATATTTGAAATAGAACATAATCCTGATATCAGTGTAAGAGAGATATACTGTGGTAAAAATTACATTGTGATGCCTTATTTAAAATATATTTTGTATATTTCAGATAAACTAAAAGTGATTAACTACTTATGGACGGTAGAGTAAATTCTCACATGACTATAAGAGAGAAATACTGTGATGAAAATTACATTGTAATGCCTTATTTCAAACATATTTTGTATATTTCAGATAAACCAAAAGTGATCAAATACTTAATAGAATAAATATCAATTTATACGATTGAAATAGAAGCACGATCCTCACATGACTATAAGAGAGAAATACTGTGATGAAAATTACATTGTAATGCCTTATTTCAAACATATTTTGTATATTTCAGATAAACCAAAAGTGATCAAATACTTAATAGAATAAATATCAATTTATACGATTGAAATAGAAGCACGATCCTCACATGACTATAAGAGAGAAATACTGTGATGAAAATTACATTGTAATGCCTTATTTCAAACATATTTTCTATATTTCAGATAAACTGAAGGTGAGCTAGCGTGTACCTCGCTACACCTCAAACAAAATCGTTTTAAGATTCCTGTAACAACAATTATACTCCACACCAACACCCCTTACATTCCACCTAACATATTCCACCGCGGTATCCATCACCATACCGCCCCTCAAATAAAAAAAAAAAAGAAAGAAAAAAAATAGAGAAATTCTACGCAACCTAACCCAGCGATCAAACGAGAGGAATTAAAACGAACACGATCCCCATGGTCAAGCCAAACTGGAGATACGAAAGAAAAACAGGCGTATCGTTTTTTCCCCGAATGAAATCCGCGACGCTGCATCCCCGACCAATGACGGCGGTCCACGGCGTCCCATAATCCCCCGGGGGCTGGCCAGTCACGCTCGAAACATTATTTTTAATCCCCCCTGGCGCGTCGCGACGATCCACGCCCCAACGGCGGCGATCGCACGGCTAAATAAACTCGAGGATATTATTTTTCAATTGTCCACGGGCACGCGTGTTTTGTTAGGACGAAATTGAGCGTGATCAGGCGCCAAGGGGTGGCAATTTCGCCGGATGCGCCTTCATCTGCGTGCAACGTTTTATTGTCGACGAATTGGGAAGGTTCCATCCGCGGCGGGGAAGATCGGACGAGAAATCGATTCGAAATATTTGGAAGTTGAAGTCTCGCGGGGTTTTTTTAGATCAGCTTGTGGTGATTCTTTTATTTTATTTTATTTTATTTTATTTTTTTTCGTGTTTAAGTGGTGAGGTGGAGTTTAATATGTTAGGATTAGTTTTTAGTGAAATTTTAAGTTTGTAGAGTTGCTTGGAAAAAGAAGATTGAAATTAATACAAATTAATAAAAATTAACATACGTAATAATAATTTTATTCTAAGCTAGACTTTTAAATTGTATTTAGTTTTATCTTCCAAAAACACTATTAATCTTTTACTATTTAGTGAGGAGTCGGAGGAGTCCCGTGAAACTTTAAAAATTCAAATTAATACAAATGGTATTAATGAGACTTTGTTTCTGATAGAATGTTAAAATAAGAATCTTTTTTAAAAGTGTCATGTGAGTTAAGGGTTAGCGGTGTTTTTTGAAGACTCAACTGAATACAATTTAAAATTAAATTATAAGAATACAAATTAAAATTTTAAGTTTAGTTTAGAATAAAATTGTTATTATGTATGTTTATTTTTATTTAGTATAAAACAGCTAATAATTGTTCCATAGAATATCGTAACTTAAAAAATGACTTATTTTACTAAGCTTTATGTTAGAAAAATTGTCATTTAGCGTAAAAGAGATAATAATCCTTATTAGATTGCATATCATAAGTTTAGACAGACCCCAAAGAAATTATTTATTTTACTATGATCTATATTAAAAAGAATTATTATTTCCCATAGAAGAAATAATCATCTTTGTTCAGTTAAATATCATAATTTCTGAGGCACGCATTAACCCCAAAAGGTTATCAATTTTACTAACTTTTATGCTAGAAAAATTATTATTCACTATAAAATAGATAACAATCTCTATTCGATTCATTATCGCGAGTTCAAAGAGATATTAACTCTAAAAAAATTATCAATTTTGCTATGTTTTGTCTCAGAAAAATTATTCACTATGAAATAGATAACAATCCTTGTCCGATTCGGTATCGTTACTTCATTTTATCCATACGTGATCGGCGGCCATATTGGCGAGCCAGAGCCGCCAATTTCATCGCGCACACCACCTTCCACCGAGCACTGTGTATTTACCAACGGTCCAGCATTTTTTTTCCGCCGGATTTCCAGCAGGATTAAAAAAAAGGGAATGATATTTTGCTAACGAAATAGCAAGCGTGACGTTTCCAAAGAGGCCGCGACACCTGCGTGGATTAACAATACCAGGTAGGACGCGTGCAGGGAGGAGACGTCGAATCAATACACCGGTGGAAAGATTAATCAAATACGAATCTTTCAAGTTCGGTCAATAGCAAATATCAAACAGCAATTATTGTTTCATCCTTTCTTGATTAATTTTTTGTTTGTCTTGAAACATTATTTGAAAAACAACAGGCAATGTTGATGCTTGTAAAAATCAGTACAGAAGATAAAGTTTGTCGACAGAAAGAAGGAAACTCCTTGAACATTTTAAACGTGTAACAACGAAACGTATAAAAATAACAAATGCCTGTCTTCGTCTTCTCCGTACAACTTTCTTTCATTCGCAAGTCATACTTTCACTGCATTTATAATTAAATACCTCAATTAGTCTCTATTCCAAACTGAAGCAATGTTTGCTCCCCTAATATATATTTAAGTTTCTTCCCGTTCTGAGCGCGATGCGTCGCGAAAGACAAAATATGTGTACTGTACTCTATGGAACGGTGTGACTTAAAAGTTACAAACTGATGTATCTATATTTTAAAAAATTAATTTTCTTTAGTTATCACTGCACTATTCAATTTGATTACTGTATTACTGACACCACGATTCATCTACGGTAATTATTAGTTAAAACATTTTCAAATCAAAGTGAAAAACTGTAATCAATCGTAATTTTTTCTCCAATAAGCAGACAAAATTCGGGCTATAGAGGGTTAAGATCGAAATATGTAGTGTGTTAATTTTCGTTTATATTATTTAGTTTCTTGACTAAAAACCAGCAAGCATGTCGTTTAATTTTGAACAGATCACTTCCCAAACTTAACACTTTATCAACACTTTTTCCAACCAACGCTCATCGACCGAGAGCCTATTAATCGGCTTTTTACAGCCAATGTTCATCTACCGCTTGCTGCTTAATACTAACACTATGAAAATAAAAAATTTTTTCAAATTGAATTACCCTACAATAAGCGAAACGATATTCCAAGCACTCTCACGAATTTCGATTTAAAAACAGAGTTGCGAAAATAAGCGCTTATATTTCCGCACGATAGCCAAAACCGAACCGATGTAAGCGATGTATCCGCGCTCGAATGAACCGGTTGGTAAACTGTTAATTAATTTAATTGTTGCCCAAATTAGTACCGAATTTAATTAATTTTAAGTCCAACGTTGACTAACATAAATCTTCTTTTTTACTCCTTTTTGTATAAAACCTCGTAAATAAAAATATAAATAATAATTATAGATTTATAATCAATAATATTATAAATAAAAATTCACCATTCAGATTCAAATCCAACCCAAAAATCAATGCTCGAATAAAAAACATAATAAAAGAAAATAGAAATAAAAATAAATAAAAGATGTAATACCACATTATTGTTGAAGGTGTCAACAGATGTTCGAACAATATTCTATACAACGAACATTCGAAAAAGGAAGACTCCATCCTCGTCTCGCAAAACGAGCGCATTCTCGTCCCCGAAGTGTAACGATTTCTTCGCCCGATCTCGAATCGGCTCGAGGGAGAGCTTCCTCGCGAGCAAAGGCCGACAGTATGCACACGAAGTCGACGACACACGACAGTGACATGCCAGAATCGTGACGAGAAAACCAACGTCCTCTCCCCTCCGCCTTCTCGTCATGGCCAAAAGGGATGAGGAGCGAACAGAGAAGAGGATCGGTTGCTTCACCGTTGCACCGCGCCTATCGTTTACGCCGATCGTTCGAATCGGGAATATCGTTCGCGTTTCGCTTCCTTTGAGCTCCGCCGATCGTTTGGAGTCTCTCGAATTTCCTTTCGAAAGGAATCTGTTTTTTTTTTTTTTTAATTACATTAAAAGGAACCAGAGAGAATTGAATTTTGGAGGATGACGCGAGAGCGAATTTTATTTTGCATTTAAATGGCGCTTTGATCCAAACCATCAGCCAAAATAAAAAACATATAGCGTAAAAATTGTAGGATAAAAATTCCGAGGATTCCTGAGGACTAGCCAGTCATTCTAACATTATATTTGTATAGTTTTCCAATTGCAATAGTATTTTTACATTTCTCATTTTTACTCAATAAAATCTATTTCCTAGGATACGTGTATTTTTCCACCTGCGATTTTATTAAGAATAAAACAGTTTCCACGGTAAACGCTGTTTTACAATTTTAATAAATATTCCAACACCCGATTTAACCCATTCGCTGCCAAGCCTAAATTATACGAAGTCATTCCCATTGCCATTTATATTTTTAGTGTTATTGTTTACCAAAGCTCTGTTATTTCTTGGTAAGAGCACATATCATACATAATCATTTGCAAGCAGTAGTATTTTTTCAAGTTTTTTACATTTCTATATTTATGTTTGCGGCCAGAAAAAATTTGCTAATTCAAAAGGCTGCATGTTGTAACATATTTAAAGTAGGACGAGTATACTCGTCTTGGCAATGCATGACACCCTGCCAAAGACGAGTATACTCGTCCTTGGCAGCGAACGGTTTAAATGGCGCTCCGATGCGAACCACCATTCCAGGTTAATTGAAACCATCTTTCTTTCACCATCGCGCACGAAAGACGGAGGATATATGTCAACGAGTGTGAAAGCGAGGCAAAGAGAGTAAGAGAGAAGGCTCTCCACGCAAATTCCACCGCTTTAATTACCCATTGTTCACGCTCCCTCCCAGAGAGGCGTTGCTCGCCAAGCGTAGAAACAAGACAGGCACCCTCGTCGCAATCTAGTTAGCATAATATCGTTTTTACAGCGGAACAATAAGCGGCTCGTGAAACGACCGACGGGCGACGGTGTGCCTCGATTTATAACGCTCTTGATAGTGCCAACGATAAATACGTGTAACGATTAGTCGCCAACAGACGGGAATCCTAATCGGCACTGGGTGGGATATTTATCGAATTCGATAGCGAGAGTATATCTAATGGAGGTTCGAAGCGGTAGTTGGGAATTGAGAAAATAGTTTCGATGAAAATGAAATTGAACGCGACGTAAATCGTGATAAATCTAGTAGCGATCGATTTTAAGAGTAGGGTTGATTAATTGGGGTGAGAGAGAAATTGATGGATGTTAGAAGGGTTCGGAAATTGAGAGATGTTGGTAAATTGAGAAATGGTAATATTTTGTGTTGGTAAATTGAGAAATGTTAATATTTTCTGTTGATAAATTGAGAAATGTTAATGTTTTGTGTTGATAATTTGAGAAATGTTAATATTTTGAGAAATATTAATATTTTGTGTTGATAAATTGAGAAATCTTAATATTTTGAGAAATATTAATATTTTGTGTTGATAAATTCAGAAATATTAATATTTTGTGTTAATAAATTGAGAAGTATTAATATTTTCTGTTAATAAATTGAGAAATGTTAATATTTTGAAAAATATTAATATTTCGCGTTGATAAATTGAAAAATATTAATACTTTCAGAAATATTAATAATATTTGAACCAATATAAATATAACATGAATAAAATGTAATATTCAATTATAATATTAAGAACTCATTTATAATAAGTATTTATTCATAAGTCCTCAAATAAGCAAGAACTCGACAAATAAAACAAAGAACCAAAAATATTTTCCACTAAGCAGAAACACAAAATTTCTAAATTTCCACCCAAGAATTCCACAAGTATTAATAAAAAAAACCCTCAAAAATCCTACGACCCCTAAAAGTACCCTCGATCCCAAACAGAGCAAACATTGCACAAAATCTCAAGGCTAATCGATCCCATTTACAGAACCTACGCGATATACAATATTTACACCGACAAGGCTCATCGTTGCTAAAAATAAGGAAAAAAAGACAGAAAGACGAAGAAGCAACCAGGTTCGAGTCGATTCGTTCGCGGAAAACGTTCGCCGACACGGCTCGATGAATCACTCCTGTACCGTTCGATTCTCGAAATTCCGCGTTCCTGCTTGCCGGGAATAAAAAGCACGAAACGGAAGGTAACGAAGAAAGAAAATAAAAGAAGAGGAACGGTGCACGGGCTACCGATATAATATCACAGCCGGCTATTATTCCCCGCGAATACGCGCGTACCCTTTTGCCCGGCGTGTGTTACGTTGGCCGTCGACGGTAATGGAAGAAGTTTTGCATATTATGCAGGCCGCGTGCGGATTCTCTATGCATAATGAGGCGTGTCGTCGCCGGACTAAGAATAAAGCATTGCGAATGCGCTGTCATCCGATATTGTATGTGAACGTGGCCTCCTCTTCCTGGCGCAATTATGCGACCGATTCACTGGCTGCCCCCACCCGTTACGTCGCTAATTATATTTCAGATTAACGCACCTGAATGCCTCGGGGGTCGGTCGTTTTCAACTTGATTTCGATGGTATTTAACGCGTAATCGGACGCTACCTTTTTATACGCGATTCTCACTAGCTTGTAACTGTTCCCAATAAATTAGCCGTTTATTCTGAAAGTGGCATAACTCGACTTTTCAATTTTTCCCGGTTACCATGGTTACATGTACAGTTTCATGTTGTTTATCAGTAAAGCATTTCAGGTTGCTTATAATCCGAGCAAATACAATCATTTCTTGACGCATAAGTTTTCAGAGTTAGTTGAACGATCGAACTGTGTAGTTTGAAAGTGGCCTAACTCCACTTATACTTGAATCAAGATATTTACTGTTGATAGACAGTCGGGGTAGACCAAGAAAATTCGTAAATATTGTACCGACGCCGCTGTATAAAAATATCAGACAAATTATAACAGCAAAATTCAAGGACGTAATGGACCTATTACGATATATACCACCGGAACATCGTGATTTATTCAAATATCTCGTATTTGAAGGTAAATGGGACTTAGGCCACTTTCAAAATAAACGGCTCAAATATGTGAAAAATTTTCGGTATCGTAAGAGCAACATTTTTGTTAGAAATTATTTATTTTTCGAAGGAGTATTACGAATGTATCAGTTTCAAATAATTATTTATAAGTTTTCGATGTACGATATTTTTTGAAACAATCTCCAACGCGAAGGAATGGTTTTCTGTTGTTACAGACAGCAAGTTTCGACATGATCCGTATTGTCACCTCACACGGGCCATACGACCCGCAGCGACAAAGTAGTGTTTTCGCGTTAGAGGTGACTTACGTCCGTTAAGGGTTAACAATTCAATTATTTCAGGTGAATCATTAATTCAGGTGATTTCACTCCTTTCAGGACATTCACTCGTGGCGCCGATTTTGGTTACAATAAAAAGACAAAATATTTATGATAAAGTTCGATTTTAACTTTAACTGTAATTTAAATTTGCAAGATTGAAAATTAGTAAATACAAAATGTAATATTTTCTATCAAAGATGTAAATAACTATTGCTAATATGCATGAAGATTGAAGAAATGGTAAGCCACGGGGTTAATCTTGGCTGATCAAATTTTTATCGGTATTAAAATTTTTATCCGTGTATCGGGATTGTTTTACTTGAGAGTTTCTCGACGTTTTTTATTTTTCTTTTATTTCTCATTTCTTTTTTTGTAAGGAAATTAATTTTTTAATATCGGACTCTTATTTCCGATTAATTTCGTTTATTTTTGAGTTTTGTTGCAATGGAAGTAAATAATATTCGAAGGAATTGAAATAAAAAGAGCGTCGAATATTTAAAAATACCTCGAAAATACCTTAGGCTGATTTAATTTTTGTTGTCATTAGAAAGTTAAATTATACGAATGTTTTGTCGCTTTCGTCTATAAAAGTAGCTTTCATCTATAAAAAGTAGCATTTAAGTAGTTTTCATCTATAAAAAGTAGCATTTAAGTACCTCTCATCTATAAAAAGAAGTGAATTTTTACAGAAATGTTTATAATTAACAGGACGGGTGGCGAAATTTCTCGTATTTTATATTTCATATCTTGAAAAGCTAAAGTAATAGTGAACGGCGACGTATGAAAGATTACTTTCAAAAACGATCTTTTTAACTCGAACCCTAACGTATCATCTTTAGAATACGAAATTATCCTTAAAAGTGCTTATGTAAGTAATAATTTATTCTAATTCTGTTCCGTAGTAAGATTTACAAAAATCAAGTACCGTCGTCAATATGTTAAGCTAACACGAAAGAGTTGGAAGAATATCTAAGGACTTGCGCGTGTCGTTAGCAGCACTAGCGCCGAGGCCACCAAAACTAGGGGTCCCTAACCTCACGCAGGATAATTGACGCAAAGATCGACGCGGTATAATCGATAAAAGTTACCCGACGTTAACTAAAACGGTTGTTATTTACATTTTTATGGGGCCGGTAATTTAAACTCTGGAATTAATTTAGCCAAGTATTTGTAAGATATTATAGGAGCGAGGATAAACAAGCAGGCGTTGAAGATTGAATTGCAAATGGCCGCAACAAGTGTGTACTTTCATGGGTTACTGATGAACCCCTCGCGCGCGCCTGATGGTTTGATCAATTAGATTCGTTTTTCTTTCAGTTTGATCCAGTACTCGATACGTGAACAACTTGCAAAGTAATATCAACATGTCGGCCTGATATTTCATTGTTCCACGTCAAATCGCTACTTTACATTCAACGTGTTCACCAACGACTGTTGTAACATTGTTTCTCAACTCTGTATCTTTCTTGGCATGCGAGTTGCCCGAGATAATTTTCAAACGATGGAATTTCCTTGAATAATTGCGAAAACATAATTTACAATAACGTCGTTATCGCCCGAGGAACCTAATTATACCCACTTAGCAACAATACAATCCAATTACAGACGACTGCAACGAATATCGATATTTTTTTTTTTTTTTACCTTCGAGACCTACTTATTACCCCAACGATCGTAAAATTATCGTGTAAAAAAAAGAGAAAAAAGGAGAAAAAAAGAAAAGAATAAGAAAAAAGAAACAAGAACGTATGACCGACCTCAGTTAAAGTTCTAAACACTCTCGTCAAGCAAATAGCTTGCAACAAAATTGATACCTAAGATCTATAGATCAACAGAATCAACGATACAAACCAATCGTCGACGATTCAAACGAGCATTGATATTTTTACCTTCGAGACCTACTTAGTAGACCACCGATCGTAAAATTATCGTGTAAAAAAAAAGAGAAAAAAAGGAAAAAGAAGAAGAGAATAAAAAAAAAGAAACAAGAACGAATGACCGACCTA
>SMSQ01022235.1:0-10653 GCA_019453375.1 Ctenoplectra terminalis | reverse complement strand
TCCCGGTCTAGGCAATCCGATCGGCCGACTTTCTTTCTCCTATAGTTATTAGATTGAATATAGTCACACCCGATTTTGGGAGCAGATGATTAACCCTTTGCGGACTACCGCCGCATACATATATGTGTTCTACGGAAACCATCAATTTGGCCGAGGAACCCAAATATGCGTTCGGCGAAAACAATTGATAAGGCCGAAAGACGCATATATGTGTCCCAAACAAACGCGTTGCTATGGCCGAGAAACGCATATATGCGTTCGCCAAAAATAACTTTGTGCATGTACTATCTACATATATGTCTATAATTTGACATCTTCGAGCGCTATGAATGAAAATCGCTTAAAGAAACATTTCTGCTGAAACGTGCGCGCGTCATTTTAAGTGACTATCGGGGTAGCGGCTCGGCCCCACGGTACGGTTTACTCAAAATCACGCCGTCCGCAAAGGGTTAAATTGTTTATGAAATACAGGTAACCCTCCTATAACACGGTAGATTGGTTCCTAGAAAATGCCGTGTTGTGTGAAACCATGTTGTATGAGACCCAGAGCCAGAACAAAAAGGGGGGTTACGTTCCGAAAACTTATTAAAAACAAATTTTTTTTTTAATTCTACATAAACAAATTAATTTTTATTAAAAATATAAATGTATGTACTAGCGTGAGACACTTTTGTTTTCAGCCCACGGAGATGAAAAGAAATACGTTCCGCAGCACTGTATCTTTAAGACAGCAAGACTCATCGCGGGTGTAGAAGTACAGTGTTGTACAAAGGTTTTTGCAATGTTCTTATCGTGTTAGAGCGAATCTGTGTTATAGGATGCCGTGTTGTAGGAGGGTTCCTGCAATTTATGAATCGTGCTATAGTGAAACCGTGTTGTAGGAGGGCTACCTGTATTAACAATTAAATATAATTATTTCGTATATAGTGAAGTATACTATTATACTGGCGATATACAGAAGGCGTTAGCTCTATGGTTAATTGTTCGCATGTACATCCAAAAGTCGAGTGTTTGAATATCGGTTCCACTTTCGGTATTTGAAATATTTTTGGTTCTTTTTTCACACCGGTTTTTCATAATATTCTTATCGATATATTTTGAAATTACAAAAAGCAGTTTGAATACTGTGCGGAGATTTCAGAAGAAAGCCTTCAGAACAATAATGAAACTCTCCATAAGGATTTGGGAATCAAATTCGTAAAAAATTGATTCAAAACTTTGCAACAGTACAGCAATGTAAGTGTAAGGGTTAGAATAGTTTCAAATTGAATTTCGATAATCGAAATCATGAAATCGAAAAGAAGACCGATCGAAGTGGCCACGAAGCCCTAGTTTTTCGAAAAGTTTGCTGTTACCGTGACGACTAGCGAGTCGTAGCGGATATATTCATATATCATGAGCTTGTCGGAAAGCGGTATATTTAAAGAGCTTGAAAGTTGTTAATTATTTTTATAGTGAATCGATATAGGAGAAAGCGAAGCCCGACTTCCGTTGGAAAGTCGGGCTACGAGGCAGAGTCGCTTAGGAACCGTCGAACATGCACGACCTATTAGCCCTTAAGATTATTCGACATCTTAGTATTTCTTTCCTTTCCAAATATATATTATATGTTATATTATATATATTATATATATATTTATATCTTGTTTTGTTTAATCCAGTTTATACCAATTTATTTAGTAATCCTGACAACCTTAGTCCACTACATTTTGTTGGATTCAAATCTTCCCGCCAAGTCTGATAGGTCACTTTAATAATCATTAATGACTAGAGCATCGTTCTACTTTTATTTTATTTTCTTTATGTTCTATATATACTTGCTAGAATACAAGTAATAAACAGGTATTGTTTTATAACGCTACCCTTGAATTGTTCTATACCAGTCACTCACAATATCCTAAGGGACTTCGAGACAGATTCTCTAGAACCAGAATAGAAGTATTCTTTTCCCATTTAATTCTCAACATATTTTAAAAGCACAGATTCTGTTATTTAAAACTAAAAGTTTAAACTGTGTTAATAATCAATTTGTTAGTGAAATTGAGTTACTCAATATTATTTTCATAATATTTCCCTATATAAGCAATAGAAACTGTCCAGCCGTTATCCCTGCGCATGGCCTTTGACAAGATAGAGAAGAGTCGTATATTTTTGTGTGTAAAGAATCGGTCAAATGCGTCCATTTAGGACTGCATTCCCCTTTTTCCTAGGACACTTCCTAGGAAAAGTCCGAGATTTTCGATAGTCTTAGCAGGCACGTCGACCAGAGCAAAATAAAAGAGTCAAATAAAATATATTCTTCTTCGATAATTTGTGTTAATTTTTTCCCGCCTCGTCTGTCAGCCCTCTTTACAATAACAAACTAGAGATACATCCCAACGAATCGAATAAGAACCTGGCATAATCTTCGAGAGCCAGAAAACTGAAGAAAACGAAACCATACGATTTAAATGAAACGATGAATAAAGAAATGAAGAGGACGATACCCACACTCTCAAATTCGCTGGTTTACGCAATTGAGCCAGTTGTGAATATAATATGGATATTAAAAAAGAACTGTTATTGATGGTTTATTTTAACCCTTTGCCTTATTATTATTTCAGTAATCACACATGTTAACGATGGCTATTTATTCCTATAATATCGTGTTAAATACAAAAAATTAAAATATTCTATATAATTTACATTCGGTAATTCTCAATCTTATAAACTGAAACTACTGTTAAAATTAAAATTAAACTGTATTACTAATACACTGTACCTTTGTTGCAATTGTATCTTGATTTTCAACACGAGTGTGACTCGTGGTTGTAAAGCAAGGGGTTAATTATACTAATAAAGGTATAATTAAGGTGCAGGTTGTCATATTCTTTTTAATCGCAGTTTTGAGACTATGAAGTTTCGTTCGATGTATGATTTCTGTTTTACCTTGCCCGGCTTCAAAGAATTAAAGCTTAAGGAATACTTGTTTAAACTATATTACAAAACTTTGTTTATTGTTGATAAATACAAAAATAATTGGTATTAAAGTTTCAAATGCCGATTTTATATTATAGCCATCCGGAGATTGCTTTAAAACACGTACCATTTGTTTCGATGAATTTATTGCTATAAGATACGATTTGGTGAAACCGTAGAAAAGGAAACTCCTCTGATTTGGATAATTTTTGGATTTGTTGTAGAATACATGTTTAACAATATTTTAATTTTTGAGATATTCGCGAAAAATTGTTGCTACTACTGTATTGAATTTTGCCTATAATTATGTGTCTGTGGCAACGTATGCATCAGTATTGGTTACCGCTTATCTTCTTAAGCTTACAGGCTTAAAGGCCCCGTTCACAACTACATATACGAGGCTCCAAGAAATATCAACCAAATAAAAGTGAATATCCTCAATGTATTGGGTTTAAGTTGGGTTAGATCTCTTAATCCGGCCGCCACAAGACGGCCAACAACGCTTACGTGAGATGATAACAAATTAATTATAAAAATAATGACAAATTTTGATAATTTTTCAGCCGGAAAAAATAATGTCTGATAGAAAAATCTAGCTCAAATCTAAATCGTACAACCCAAATACATTGATGATAATCACTTTTAATTGATCTGTAAATTACAATAGACATTTCTTGCAGCTCCCACATGTAGTTGTGAACCTGGTCTTTAATTTAAGCCTGCACAACCCTAATTTACAAACTAAAGATACCCTGCAGCTAATACTGACTCATACGCTGCCACAGACGCACAATTATAGGCAGAATCCAATGCAGTGGTTAATTATACTTACAGTACTTTTTCGCAAATATCTCTGAAACCAAGCGAAATCGCTGTTTATACGTATAAACACAGACAAGGTACAGGATAGACCTAACATCTTATAGGACTTCGTGTCCTACGTTTTGAAATACCGATCGTGTAAAAAATCAGGCGTTTTGTTATGCTCTCTACGATTCAAAGCGATGAGTTTAGTTTTCTGTTCTTGTTATATTTCTCCGAGGATAACAGGAGTATAAAAACGTAATAGAAATCTTTTAGACGACAAAAGTAAATGATTAAAGAAGGATAGATATATTTTCGAACTTGAAAGTGCTTGTTTTGTAGCTAACAAAATCGCGAAGGAATAGTAATTAATTATTTATTTTGTACAATCAATTTATGGAATTTTAATGTGTTATTGCAAAGTATGGTCTTGGTATAGATTTTATAAACATTTTTCTTCCTACAATAGTGAATTATTCACTACTTTTACGAACGATATTTTGTCTAAATTTGGGTATACATTTGACGGAATAATTTATACGTTTTCTACAATTAATTATTATATTTTAGTATTCGGATAAAAAACAGTCTTCGAGAATATTTTTGTTACGGTAGAATAATTTATTTTTAACAATTATAAAAATAATTAAAATAACATTTATTACAACATATATGTTCACATAGAATACGACTAAAATGAATAAATCAATTTTATCAACAATGAAATATATAATAACGCAATTTAATAATATAATAAATTTTATTTCACATATTATGAAAACGGAAGTTACGAACTGAAGAACGGAAGTTACTTACGACCGTTCGTATTTCGCGCTTGGGCCCGAGCAATCCCCTCTCCCCGCGCTCGAAGTCTCTGGGCGTGCGTCATCAGTTCCTTGGAGGACCGTGTAGCGAGAGGATGTGTTTCGCCAATTGAGGTTTGTAACCTTGCTTAACTTTGTATTATTATTTTAGTATATTTTCAACAATTATTACGTACCATATACCATTGTTCGCGTTGTGACGTTTCTAATTAAGAATCTATAAACATCGTGAGAATATATTAAATAATATTCGGGTATTTTGTATGTCGATTCGATTGGTGGATACTATTTAATATTTCGAGTATGTTGATTAAATACCGAGTCTTTAATACAGTTTAGATTTGGATGGGATATAATTTTGTGTTATCTAGAGATCTAATTAAAGTTTGTGATTTTTATTTGTTACAGATGGTTCGTTTGATTGGCAAGTTAAGATGGAAGGACAGAGGGTTAAACTACTGACGTCACGACATTTTCAGTAATGGAGGTTTGGTAACGTTGCATTTATTTTAACGATGGTCAATATACGGTACCTCTTATTATTATTTTTTTTTATCGAATCATTGGTAATACATGGTAATATATTACATAACTGATGTTTTTTTACAATGGTAGTGTAATATAACTGAAGTAATAATATCATAGTTTATTAAAAATATTAAAATGAGACGTGAAAAGATTAAACGTGCCGTTTCTTTGCTTGGGAAATATTAAATAATTCGCTTCTATGTTGTAAAATTATTAAGTAGATCGTTTCATTATTCAAATAAATATTTTAAAGCAGAATCCGTATTAATTTCATAGTAATAATTTAAAGTAGACTCTAGATTATTTTTTTTATTATATTACGTATTAACAAGAGTTTGGAATGATGCATATTTCACACCGTGTCGGTCACGATTCTTTTCGTAGAGTCAGGTATCAAATTTCAATAACTTTACTAACTTCAGGAAGCAGAGCGAGCTGCAAACGTAAACAACTTTCGGCACAAGGCCATACGCGAAAGCCGTGCCATATCACATCACGCCCGATGTGCGTGTTTACGAAACGACTTCGATTTTCGTAGGCATTCTCGAGTCTTTATAACACGCGTAGTAGTTTACACTCAAAAAATATGAACAGATTAACGTTCTGACAACAAAGATACACATCATAGGTCTCGTAGTTTTCCAAATCAGTTATATTACAAACAATTACTTGTAGTATTTATAAATATTAAAAAATATTTTCGAATCGTTCATTGACCTCCCTTCTTCTTTTTCCACAGGTTTTTTGTGGCCGCGCGCAATGCGGTCGGTAGAGTCAGTGTTTGTTGTATTTAAGTTTGTTTTATTATTTGTCAGAGCACAGTAGCTCTAAATTAAATTAATTTTAGTAATCGATGATGGAAATAGAGGCAGTATTGCTACGTATAACTTGTATTAAGTAGATTTATTCGCGAAACTAGTCAGTGTTTGTTCGCCGATTATAATTACACGGTCGTGTTTAGATAGTCTCTTATTTTTTGTTTTTTTTGTTTTATTTAAAATATTCGTTACCGATATTAGAGTCAGTGCCTGACTAAAAGGAACCTAGCGGAGCTCCAGAAGCTAATATTGTAAGTATCTTTGTATTTTCATTAATTCTATACTTTGTACTTTGCTCAATTTTTATTTATTTATTTTTGTTCTTTCATTAATTTCGAGGATTATTGAAAATGTATAAAGTTCAACATTTTTGTTTGTGTATTAAAGTCAAAACTAAAGTATCTTGAAACAATCAATAGTATTATGTTGTGAAATAAAAATAGTCCAGTTTATTGTAGTAGATATTAAACTCAAAATCTTTATTGTTATCAAAATTTCAAATAAATTCAAATTTATTAAAACTAATATTCATTGCCTTAAAATTTCCAAATAATCAGTCTCATTACTTTAAGAACGAATTATAATATTCTGTGTTTTGTTAAAGATTTTCAGAGTTTCCATTTCAATCCATGAACTTGATGGATGACTTCAGAACGCCTTCCCCTTGTTGTGAGCAGGTACGAGCATTGTTAAAATAATATTTTATCGAGGCGATTAATTGAACCAAATTTTTATTTTATAAATAATTTTTAACCAAATTTTTATTTGGAATAATCAAATATTTGGCAAATTAATCATTTGGATATTATTTATTTAAATACAATTTTTGATTTCTTATACTTCCTTCATTTCAAATCAGCTTATTTGTCATTTTATTTAGAGCAATTATTCTTTATGTTAGCAGATGACTTCCCCTTGACAGGATCACTTCCCCTTGATAGGATGACTTCCTCTGAGGGATTCATCTCATCTATCGCATCTATTGGTGAGTCGCATGCACTTTAGTTCCTCCGGTCACTCAATCATGCCGTAGGATGAAAGATCCGAATCGGCTCGAGTGACTGGTCGTATTGTGTAAATTTTATGCGAGCATAGTGACCATGGGTATAGATTATACTCATGAGTAGTAACGATTTTTCATTGTATTTTATTTACTAGATCTGGTTAGGGTCTTCTTGTACTTCGCGTTTCTTTCATATTAATTACTTAACTAATTAAAATTAATTACTATAAATTTTTCTGATCGATAGTAATTTGTGATATTTAGAAAAACTGAACTGTCTATCTGAATATTTTTATAAATTAATGAAATGTTTTAATAGTCGAATATTCTAATAACTAATTACGCTTTGCATGGCTTTATTTAAATGCATTTTATAGTGTAGAAGTCGAACATCCTTCGACTTCGTTACTGATAGTTATTATTATCAATATTATTGTACAATGATAATAACTATTTGTATCAGTATTTCTGTGATAATATATAATATAATAAATCGTTTTATGCATAATCGATTACTTTCTATCTGCTGGAAATATAGAATCACTTAATTTACTTAATTATGTTTAATTTTAAATTTATTATCCAATTTTAGATATAAATATTTTAATGCTTACTGTTATTTTTCAGGTTTAACCCTTTCCGTGTCCTTTGCCAGGATCTCACTCACATGCCTAGGTGCTACTTGAGTGAGAGAATCGCAATCGGCACGATGGACCTAGTTCATAAGTTTTAATAAATTTCCTCAGCGGCTGACAATACGTTAGGGTATCGTGCACGACGTATTTTCCACATTGTGTGTGTGTGGTTAGGCTGTGGAACTGCGTCGTTTCGAATCAAATCTCATATAAACAATTATCTCACTCTCATGAATTTAATTCATTTCAATAACAATACAAAATCTATTATGAAGCAATACAATAGAGTAACTATATTAAAGTCGGATCCTCAATTCGTCTTGCCATTAAACTATAATAATGATACCAAAGGTACCAGTTCTCCAAATCTCAGTTACAAATATTCTAATTAAAGATCGAGATACACGCGTGTTTCTACCGCATTAAACGCAATGGTCGCTAGCCTTTGTCAGCCGATTTCAGTAAAATGGTACGTACCTTAGAGTGTGCAAGGTTGTATGTCAGAACTCGGGTGTCGGAGGCGTCCCGGGATGTTCTCTCTAGTGTAGGCTTATGCGCCCGGGTTCTTGTGTGAGAATCGTGGAGTGAATGTGTTGGTATGCCTGTTTTGCCATTTTTTAAATATAGAAATAGAGAGGATAGGTAACATACTTTCTGGTGTGATTGTTAATTATAAGTAGGTAGGGCCGGGCAGGGTGGTCACAGTCTCTGATCGGGTAGGCTCCTTTCCGCGTGACCAACCTGTTTCAGGAAATCCAATTTGAAGAATCAACGGTGAATATCGACGCGAATGGGGAATGCCATTTGCCTCCGATTTTACCAGGTTGATTTTTCGAATTTGGCAACTTCTGTCGCCATCGCGGACGTGATCGCGAGTTAGACCCCGAAACGAACGTTTACTTGCTCGAGGTTCTGCACGTGTGCACGGACAATGATTCTTGTGATCGTTGGTCGTCCACATGTGTTCCATAGAGGTTCCGCGATTTTACTTTTTTGGTTCACCTTTATAAGTTATTTTTTGGTTTCCGTTATCAAGGAATCTCGAGCCTAGATTTAAGTTTCAGCGAGCATTGCGCCCGAAGAAAAGAAGAGACTACGTGCCGAAGAGTCCAGACATATATTGTCATGGGCAATTATTAATGGTTCTCCATTTAAAAGAATTCGAAAGGATTCTTTCGAATGGTGGGGCATTCCTGTTACTACTTCGTCACTGTGCTCGCTTGCATGTGTTGATTTTCTTTTCAGCCGCGGCAAACCCTCCTTTGTAAATTCACGGATTTTTATTTTGTGTTGCGGATAATTGGTCGCGGTTTGAATTAGAGTTGCGAAAATGTACAATATCGTGGTTTGAATTAAAATCGGGAATGGTAGGAGAGTACCTACGATTTTAAATTAGAGTTGCGAATAAATAAGGATATCGTGTTTTTAATTAGAGTTGCCGAGAAGTACTGATCGTGATTGCTTTTAGTGTTGCGAGTAATGAAATCGTGGTCGTTCTTTTGAACTTTTGATTACCAATTAAAGTTTATTTGCTTTGAGAATAATATTAGAATAATTTATTGTTAGCGTTGCCATGAAAATTTTCGTGTTTTTCTTTCCTTTCAGAGTAATGTTTTAAATTGTAGAGATATTTGTTTTTGATCGATTAATTTCATAGTGTTGCGAGTTTTAAGTATCGCGAATTTTTGAATTAGATTTTTTTCTTATCAAAGTACAATACATTTCATGTTAGTTGCATTATTAATTTTAAAGTAGTGTTGCGTTGAACAAATTTTCGCGTTTTTTGAGTACAGTCGCGACTATGCCCCAATTTCTTCCGCCGAGGTAGTGGAAATCTGTTCCCGAATTACCTGGACGATGGTGATTGCATTGACGGTAGCCATGTTGGCTGCGAAGGATTCAGAGTCGTTAGAGTTGCGCGTTATAAAAGTATGGATGCATAAATTAGTGTTGCGTTAATAAATAAAGCAGTTCATTTTGGCTGCTTCCAGTAGCATTTCTTAATTATCTTTTTCTTTTTTTTTTTTTTTAGTTGTGTGGGTAAATTAGGTAAATTAGGATTGCAAGTTATGAAGCAACCTTCCGGGATTGATTTTGAAATATTTTCCATTAATGTTTCGAAAGCGAAATAATCTTCTATTCACGGTTTTATTCGGGTTTACGAGTGGATGATAGTTATGGAGTAGCCCATCTGATTACTTTCCCCTTTTCATTGTTTTGTTGAACAATTGAGCATTTGCTAATTAAAATACTGCCGAAGTATAGATCTGCTATTTACCTTTGCAAACAAATATTTTTTTTATTTCTATTGTACAATTTAGGATAATATTCTTTGATATATTTGAAATTTGTGTACGTAATATTATTTGTCAAGCAAAATTTTTAATAGGTCTTTTTTTAATCTTTGTAGTACGTTAATGTGTACAGGGAATTATTAAAAATCTTAATATCTTTTTAATTAGTTAAATCGTTTCAATTAATTTGATTAGAGTCCACATCAAGTATCCGTTGTTAGAGTTACGTTTTTATAAATTTTTTTTTTTTCAATCGTAGTATTTTTAAATGTATACAGCGGGATATATTTTTATAAATTATCGAATTTATTTTGCATAAATTAAAGTTCACTCGCGACTATCGTTTGTCTTTAATATAAAAAGTTTTGCAAAGAAATATATTTCATGAATGTAATTCGACTCTTTACGTTGAAGGAAATGATTCTCTTTTTTAATTATCGCGAACTTGTTGCTTTTTGTTTACAATAGTAAATTAGTTTAATTTACAGTAAAATATAATCATTCCAGTTTTGAATTTTTTAAAAATATTTTTTATTATTATTGAAATTCACAAATTGATTTATTAAAATTCACAAATCAATACAGTGTATAATGTATTGAATCAATAAGAACTAAATAAATGATATCACTTTAATCTCTTCTTCCTTCATGTTGGTATCAATAAACAAAAATTTTTAATTCATAATTTCTGATTATTCGATTCATATTAATTACAAATCACCATTTGAAATCAATTACAAAGAATTCTTTTTCTATTTTTTTTTTTTTTTTTTTTTTTTTTTTTTTTTT
>SMSQ01022234.1:0-14806 GCA_019453375.1 Ctenoplectra terminalis | reverse complement strand
TTAAGATCGTATAGAAAAATAGAGAGTTAAGATCGTATAGAAAAATTGAGAGTTAAGATTGTATAGAAAAATAAAGACTTAAGATCGTATAGAAAAATGAAGAGTTAAGATCGTATGGAAAAATAAAGAGTTAAGATCGTATGGAAAAATAAAGAGTTAAGATTGTATATAAAAATAAAGAATTAAGATCGTATAGAAAAATAAAGAGTTAAGATCACATAGAAAAATAAAGAGTTAAGATCGTTTAAGATTTTTTTTATAAAACGTGTTTTTGTATTAAAATTTTTAATACTTAGATTGATCCTTCGAATCAAGCTGAGAAAAAGGAACAATTGGAACGAATTGGAAACCTATTTAAAAGACAGCTGGCTTGTCCTCTTTTAGATATGGAAAAAACGTATGAGGAATACGAAGCATGGCATCAGGGAGATGGTACAGAAGCTGATATCGATGATAAGATCGTCACTGGAGGGTACGAGCGGGCGCTTTCAAAGCTTAATGGCCGTTTACCTTACGAGGAGAAAATTGTCTCTGCACAATCTGAAAACGAACTTCTAGATTCGTACAAAATATATTTATCGCACGAGAAACAGAACGGAGATCCGGGACGGATCACGGTTCTTTACGAAAGAGCAATCACTGATCTTAGTTTAGAAATGTCAATTTGGCTCGATTACATTACGTATTTAGAAGAGAATATAAAAATTGAATCTGTCTTGGATCAGGTATATCAAAGAGCTTCGAGAAATGTTTCATGGTGCGCAATTGTATGGCAGAAATGGATGAGGTCGTACGAAAAATGGGGAAAACCGATATTGGAAGTTCAAACATTATTAGAAAATGGTTTAACGGCTGGGTTTTCTACCGCGGAAGATTATCGAAATTTGTGGTTAACATATTTGGAATATTTACGACGAAAAATTGATCGGTTTTCTACGGAGGAAGAAAGACAATTAGAAGTGTTGCGTAACGCTTTTAATAGGGCTTGCGAACATTTGGCAAAATCGTTTGGCTTGGAAGGAGATCATAATTGTACTATATTACAATATTGGGCAAGAAGCGAAGCTATACATGCTAATAATATGGAAAAAGCTAGATCATTATGGGCCGATATTTTGTCACTAGGACATTCCGCGACAGCGTCTTACTGGTTGGAGTATATTTCGTTAGAAAAGTAATTTTTCATATTATTTTAAACGGATATAATATTTTATCATATATTACGTTTCATAATACAAAATAATACTTATGTTGCAGGTGTTATGGAGATACAAAGCATTTAAGAAAATTATTCCAAAAAGCTTTATCCTCGGTGAAAGATTGGCCGGAAAGTATAGCAAATGCTTGGATAGACTTCGAACGCGATGAAGGAACATTGGATCAAATGGAATTTTGCGAAACACGAACAAAAGAAAAATTAGATAAGGTTGCTGAAGAAAAACAGAAAACGCAACAGACTTCCAATCACGAGTCATCGCCATCGCAGAACAAGAAATCTCACAAGAGAAAACAAGATGAAACTGGTAAATGGAAGAATTTAGGAGGTTCCCCGACAAAAATTACAAAAGTAGAAACACAGATAAAATCGAAAATAAAAGAAAGTCGTCAAAGTTTGGAAAAGAAGATCGATGCTAACGCTGAAAAACAAAAACCAAAAATTGCTCCTCCGCCTGGCTTCAAAGCTCCAGAGAATGAACCAATGGAAGTGGAACATATGCACGAGGTCGACGATAAAATTACAGTTTTTGTAAGTAATTTAGACTACACTGCAACCGAAGAAGAAATTAGAAGCGCTTTGGAACCGGCTGGACCGATCACGATGTTTAAAATGATACGAGATTATAAAGGACGTAGCAAAGGATACTGCTACGTGCAACTCAGTAGTCCGGTATGAATAATTTCTTTTAAAAATTAAATGTTGTGTATAATCTGAGTACAAAATTTTTAATCAAACGTATAATTTTTATAGCAAGCAGTTGAAAAGGCACTGCAGTTGGATAGAATTAATATAAGAGGACGACCAATGTTTGTTTCAAGATGTGATCCGAACAAAACAACCCGAGGTTCCGGATTTAAATATAGTTGTAATCTTGAAAAAAATAAACTTTTTATTAAAGGTACGTAATATATAAATTTATCGTTAAAATCGCGATTAAAGAATGCATGTATTTATAATTACGGAATTATTAGGACTTCCGGTAACGACAACAAAGGAGGAGCTCGAAGAAATCTTCAAGGTTCACGGAGTATTGAAGGAGGTCCGCATAGTTACTTACCGTAATGGCCACTCCAAAGGACTTGCTTACGTTGAATTTGAAGATGAAAACAATGCTGCAAAGGCACTGTTGGTCACCGATGGGATAAAAATCGGTGACAAAGTAATTAGTGTAGCCATAAGCCAACCACCTGAACGCAAAAAGGTTCCAGCGGTCGAAGAAATGACTACGATTAAGTCGCTAGGTGGTACTACAGTAAGCAGAACTACGTTTGGTATGCCCAAAACATTATTGTCCATGGTACCTCGTACTGTCAAAGCCGCTGCTACTAACGGCAGTGCAAAAGTGTCTGGAAATGGTGTTCCACAAAAAATGAGTAATCAAGATTTTAGGAATATGTTACTAAATAAAAAATAATTTACTATAACGACACTGATTTCTTGAATCCTTGTTTGTTTTAAGCGATGAACTTTAAGATGTGTGAAATTGACATTTTTCTTTTTTTTTTTTTTTTTTACATTTTCTAAAGCACGACCTATTGGAAAAATCTCTTCCGGATTATCTCTTCCAATCGCCTGCATATGTATTAAAAAAAAAGAAAGAAAGAAAGAAAGAAAAAAAATATAGAAAGGGTAACTAAGAACCATGAATTCTTAGAAAATAAATACGTTTAATGTAAGACAATTTATATATACAGGATGAAAATGTATGTGCAAAGTGTGAGCGCATGTTACTCTAAACGCAGAACGAGAACAACTTCCCTGTCATACATCACAGCGTTGCCAGGATACTTTTCACACACAAAGGGACGCACTGTAGAAAAGTCGACCGTATTATTCAAAGTGAGAGAACGAATAAGGGAAGTTGTATCGCAAATACATTATAATAACAAATCAGGGTGACCATTTCTTTTGTTCTTAACGAGAACTATTCTCTTTTTATATATCTTATATATATATATATCCTATCAAACTATATAAAAAAAAAAAACGCTGTAAAAAATTAAACAAACAGCATTTACAAATGTATTGTCACAGAATCATACTTATGATTCTTGCCCTTTGCATATTTGGTCACCCTACGTTCAAGTACAAATGTCTTTCTACAGCTGCAGTGGTGCATTGGACGTGTTGTGTTTTTTATGCCTCGGTGGAGCGACAGGTGGACTTTCAGGTGTCAACCGTCTCGCCATAAGCCACTTTTTGGCCCGGCCAGAGTGATAGTAATACGAGTAAAGCAACGCCATAGCCGCCAGCACAACCAACAGGCACGTACCAGCGATAATGATACTGAGTAACCAATAAGGCCCACTCGGTTGTGGTACCAGTGTTGGTTCTGTCGGCGATTTTTCTCCAGGAATATATTTCGTCGGTGGCTCTGCAGGCGGAAGAGGCTCCACGTCGTCTCCGATGGTAATATCGGCACAAGAACGGAACTCTTCTTGGGGACCACAACCTACAGCTCCTGCGGATATAGCGTTAAGGAATTATAATTTGTTTTTAATTTTATGAGATTTAATAGAGATAATTACGCGCTTAGTATTTCGTTTATTTGCATACTTATTTAAACGTATTATGTATACGGTGAATTGCAAGCAGCAGAATATTTAAATGATCTGTTAAGAATAAGCAAACATCATATGAAAAATTTGATATACAATTTAAACGCATAATTATTTTGTTCGTTTAAGAATAGTATATGGAATTTTTTTTATAGTCTGCGTTTGCTATCGTTACGTATCTTTTTTGTTTTTAGAAACTAACTTGACTGGTCCGATTTTCATAATTTACCCTTTATACTGGTAAGTATATGATATAATGATTAACTGTAAATTATTATTTGAAAATTACCTATTGATATATTATACAGATTACTCGGTGTTTTAATTATTTTTACCAATTTATTTTTGGTACGTTAAAATTAATATGCAATATATAATTTGGAGAATTTGGAGAATATTGTGTTCCAAAAACGTAAAAATTGGAACATTATTATAGCTAATTTTGTAACGTTTGTACGTAACACCTAATAATAGTAAATTGATTGCTTAAAGATGATCCTCATTGAATACCGATGATCATCAAGCAATTATGGAATATCTGTGCTAATTGTGTAATACTTATTACATATAAAAACTTACAACTTTCCATTTGTGCTTTGACAGCATACTAATATTACTTTAATTATGTAATAAGAATTATCTGCTGGCAAAACATTTAGCTTCAACATTACACGAATGAACTAAACACTAACATATTAATAATAAATTCTTCAAAACTTATTAAAACTCTTCAAATAAAAAAAATTGTCTTAACATCCCCGCTTCGTTTCATTAAAAAATAAAAATTACCCAAAGCATCGCATAATATCAAAAAGCTAAGAACAAACAAATAAGAACACAAGCGATCAAAATTATTATTCTCTCCTATCCGGACTAAAATCTTCGCTCAATCAACGCTTCAATCCTTTTCACCCCCTCGAATAAACACTTCATTCAACAAGCCTTGCCCAATATTCTCTAAAATTCAATCTCTCTCCACCTTTTCAGCAACATCTCCGCAAGAATCTCTGCCTACGCGAGGCCGAAGCTTTTGTTGCAAACGGTGTGCCTCGAACATCCATCCGGCCCCGTGGATAGAACAAAACGCGGGCTACACTCGTCCCGGAGTTAAGTGGAACAGAAATTCGTGCCATTGAAAAACTCGTGCCCAAGTTCGTTTATCCAAAGGCAACAGCGGGAGCTATCTCTGAGTGAAACGCGACTCGCATTCGAATTTCGAGAGCGAGAAGCGTCGTTTGCACAATATTGCCGAAGAAGAACGCTGAAAACACTGTACAATACCTGTCCCGTTTCCACAGTCGCCCCAATTATTTCCAGCCACGTATCTCCACTGAAAGACGCATTGAGCGCAAGTCAGGTCGTCTGGTAATTTGTAGAAAGCCTCGAAAATCTTATTCCCTGGACCGGGATAATATCTGATCGATCCGTTCTTCGATTCAAGCAGATGCTGATCCAGACACTCCTGATCGACATCCTTGTCCTTGTAGGTCATCGCGCACGTACGGAACTCGAAGTATCCGTGATGATTCGCAGTCAGTTCCACCCGGACCGGTATCACCGAGCCGGTTCGGTATTTCCTCACTATCACTCCGTTTCCGTATTTGCCACCGGTCTCGTGAAGACGAGGCTGCAACGAGATTAGCTTGCTCAGTTTCAACCCTATTATTCTGTTTTCATCTATGCGGTACAACCACATGTTTTTTTTTTTTTTTTTATGTATGGAATTTCTTTTTCGTATTTACTTCATTGGAAACAGATTTCTTAACCCTCTATGGGACCGTGTGACTTGAAAGTTACAAACTAATGTATCTATATTTTAAAAAATTAATTTTATTTAGTTATCACTGCACTATTAAATTTGATTACTGTATCACTGTAGCGACATCACATCTACAGTAATCATTGATTAAGACATTTTCAAATCGAAGTGAAAAACTGTAATCAATCGTAATTTTTGTCTCCAATAAGCAGACAAAATTCGGGCTATAGAGGGTTAATATGTCTTATAGTTTATCCTATATTAATTATATTAATATAATAAAGTAACAAATTTGATTACTGTATTACTGTAATGATACCACGATACATCTATAGCAATTATTAGTTTAAGAATTTTGAAGTCAAAGCGAAAAACTGTGAACAATCGTAATTTTTTCTCTGACAAGCAGACAAAATTCAGGCTATAGAGAGTTAACTTTGTTTTTAACACTGGAACTACCGACGATTAAAGTGTATCTATTTCAACCAAAGAATTCGAAGTAATAACTATTTGAAAAAAATATAAAATGAAAGGGAAATAAATGTTTATTCATTTTCGTTACAGAAAAGTACAATTAATTGCTAAGAATGTATCATTATAGATTTATAGAATTTATATGAGAAATTGCAAACCAGTCATTTTGACCACCTCGGTAGTTCTAGTGTTGATATATGTATAAGTAGACGTTTCGAAATGTGTGAATTAATTTTTTATCTTACGTTAAGAAGGTATGATTTAGTTTTATACGGTTAGCGTAAGTTTTTGTGATTCAGGCGATTTTTGAATTAATTGAATATTTATTTTGACTTACATCAAACTAAAGAATCTATTGTAATGTTTAACGCGTTTGCCATGACTGCTTTTTTTAAGACTTTTCTTATTTGGCGATATGGGAAAAGTTTGTGTTCAATTTTTAGAATTTAACGAAATGTGTGAAGATTGTCCAATATTATAAAAAATAACAGAATTTTAAATGATAAAGAAATAGCGATGCAGTTGCAGGAAAAATAATATCGTTTTTTCGTTAATGAAAAGAATTGTACGAAGATACGGGTCCTGTAAGCTCCATACCGTACTGAACGTGTTAATTGCAATGTTTAAGTGGCTATTCGTTTCATTCTTTCTTTTTCGCGTTACTTTGTTTTTGTGTTCGACAATTAAAGAAGAAAATTTAGATTTCGCGTTTCGTAATATATATTTCTGGCCAGAGTGTTGAAACGTTGAAACCCATGCAATTGCGGCGGGCGTATGTCCGCTCGACAGACCGGAAAACCGCAAATAGTAATTTATTCTGTGTTGCAAGAACGTTGCCAGGGGATAATTACGCGAAGTTCACAATGGGATCGTCTCGTTTGATGCATCCTTCTTTCTTCCTTTCTTTCTTTTCATTTAATGGTATTTCTTTTATTTAATGTAACACTGGTTTACTTTTCTGCTTTACTTCTCTGTGTTACGCGACCGACACAATGATCAAAAGATATTGTAGGTACAAAGAATGTGTGCTTTATGTAACGGTGAACAAATATTTGAATAAGTACAAAATATAAAATTTGGAAAAATTGTACAAGTATGTTAAACTTTTTTCTATTCTATCCGATATTTGATATTAGTCTAACTATAATCCAATATAATAATTTGAATCAAGAAAAAAAACCTATCTTTCCTAGCTTTCATTTTACAATATTAAAAATTTTTTCTTTATTTAGAAAATGCTCTAATTTTTATTATCAGACACCTGTCTGATAATAAAAATTAATAATATATAATAATTATTTTGTCATCAAAAATTAATAAAATGTCTTTTTATCGCTTTCACGATTGAATACCTTGTATTCATTTTTTTCAAACATTTCGTTTCAGTTGCTTTATACGTAAAATAGTGGGAAAAATCAATTATTTAAAGAAAATATTTGGTCCCATTTTAAAACGCGACGTAATTGAGCTTTGCAGATGCGCGGTTACACTTTCGGTAAAAAAAAAAAGCAAATTCACAGGAAAGTAAAGCTCTTTAAACCGTTCAACTTTTTCCTCTGGCACCCTTTTTTATTTCTGTTTTAAAGCAAAAGAGAGGCATGACTTGTCCCAGTTACGTGATTCACCATGTATACGTATATTTAGCCTGCTTCTTCCTCGTCGAGTTTAGGTAAACTAAAAAGAAGACGATCTTAACTATTCAGGCAAAATAAATCTACCTGTCCTAAATATAACCATCTATTTGCAAAACATAGTATTTACAAGATTAAACGAAAATGCCACCATAAGAGAAATAACGAAACAATTAAAAATTTCATTCCCTCAATTGTTATAAAATTTATTCCATGAATTAAAAACTTATCTTTTAGCTACGATACTTTACTGGAAGCGCAAATTAAATTGGAAAAATCCAAATAATTTGTTAGGAATAGATGGAAGAATTCAGTATGCAAATAGGAAATAATATTAAATTCTCGTTAATACTTTTTTCCCTCTTTTTTTTTGCTTTAACTCTTTGCGGCACAGGATTTCAGATAATAAAATAGACCCGTGTTGCATAGAAATTTGATTGCGTTTTAAATGAAACAAAATTGGTATATTTTTACTAATAAAGGAATCGCATAATATAAAAACGTAAAAATATAACAATAATTTAATTTAATTTGTTGCTATAGGGTGGAACTCAAAAAGTCACACCGTGACGCATGGGTTCATGAATGGTACTTATTAAAGTAAATCCTTTTCCCTAAGTCGGGGTGGGACTAAAAATGTCCCACCATGCATTACGGTGCATCAAAAATGTGGGACACTTTTAATCACAGCGTGCCCCAAAGAGTTAAAGAACATACAATCACGATTTTAGCAAAAAACAGTTCTTAAAAACTGTTCCTATTTTTTAAATAAATTCTTTCATCTTTCATCTGTTATCGCTTTACGCTGAATAAATTTAATATTAATATTAATTAATTTAATTTAACGCTGAATTAATGTCAACGAAAATAGAGAACGGTGCATATAATTAATCGATGGCGTGTAACACCGATAAAAGGTATTTGATCTCACGAGTGGCCATTTTTTCGATCACTTTTAACACTAGATTTACGGAACCCGTCAATTTGACTCACTTCAGATTTCGTGCTTAAGTTTAACAATCATGCGTGCGGAAAATGTTAACATAAAATAGAATTTATATACGACAGATGTACCAAATGAATCTCTGCCAATAGAAATCTATTAATTCGAAGTAAACTGAACTAATGATTTTAGTTCCAAATGAATCTCTGCCAATAGAAATCTATTAATTCGAAGTAAACTGAACTAATGATTTTACAAAAAATTTGTATTTCAATGTACCCATCAAAATGAGCCGATCGATGTCCGCAAACCTAGTGTTAAGCATCGTTACACGCATCGCGTTCCACGTATCGTTACTCGGACCATTTGTCGCGTCGATTCCACGCTACGCTTCCTTATAAGAATTTGAGGTGCTTCGAATTTAATACAGTTAGATCCTGGTTCGCGTAGGAGTTAAGGTTTCCCGGGAGTGTCCCGTTAGGCAAATTCCAATTCGGGAATTTCAATATCGTGCGGTCGAAATGAGAACGAGAGATTTGCCATTCTAAAGATACCGATGGAATATTTGATTGTAATTTAGGTTTATGCAAAAATGTGTTGCTATTCAAAAGTTTTCGCTGCAGCGTTGATCGAAGCGAATCGAATTATTTTCTGCAGATAGCGAAATAAAAATGAGAATCAGAATTTAGAAAGTTAACTGTTTGTTGTAAATTCGTAATCAATACCCGTTTGATCTGAACCTTAATAATTTTTTAATTAAAAGAAATTTGTTTGATTTTAAAAATCTTTCTTTTGAGGGAATTCTTAATTTGTTTCGATTCGTCCTTTGATCCGATTAACTTCGGTCTACCCTGTAAAGGATGTTAAAAGAACAACCAAAGTCTTTAACACTAGAACTACCGACGATTAAAGTAGACTTGTACCAAAGAAATTAAAATGATAGGTATTTGAAAAAATATCTATAATAAGGATAACAATTCTTTGTACATATTTTTTACAAAAAGTCGTAGAAAATCCTTAAAAATACATCATTGTAAATTTATGAAATTTCTATAAGAAATTATGAAGTTAGTTCTGGCGTTAAGAACTTACAGTACACATTGATGAAAGTAAAAAAATGTTCAGTTAAAGTAGATTCTACGATTCTCTCAATGTAATATTATTATCTGTTCGTATTCACAAATGATAATTAAAAGAGCGATATTGCGTACACTTTATCTAGTTTCACTGTATTTTGCATATTTGTTAGGTTTCTTCAGTCGCGGAGCACCTGTATATACGATTATATTAATGTAGATTATGCGCGTTAGAATCTGCTTGTGATAGGGAACATTTGAAATGCAAATCAAAAACTTCTTTATCGATCCAGAAAGCTTGCTTTAGTTATTTTGCTTCCTCTTTATCGTTAATCGAATTTGTTTCAAAACAGCGATAGTGTTCCTTGTTTTAAAGCAAACTGATATTAGAAATATGGTAGACTGAATCTTTTTAATATCTCAAATATCTCGAAACACTCGTGTTCCTTTCACCGTGAACAATCTCCGTTTCTACATACAAATCTTTGTATTGTCGTATTCCGATGTATAATAATAATGAGTATTTTATTTATAAAACAGAATCTTTGCATTCACGAAGGTTTACAGGATAAATTTCCTAGATCGTTACAGAATAGTTTGGACGTTGTTCGTGTCGATTCTAAAACGCAAGCCTGCTTTGGTCAAAATGTGTCTGTCTTTTTATATTTATTGCATAGATGGTTTTTTTTTTAGGTGATGAAAATGAGAAAGGGTCCAGTGGTAATTTTCAAGTAAGATTAACACCAAACCTACCAAAGCGTAATTTCTTGTCCAAATTTTATAAATTATTAACGGTGCACTTTTGAATATTTTTTTGTGATTTTCCGTAAAATATATGGTCAAAGATTCGTTTCTCTAGCTTTGTGTATTTTTCCAAGTATCTATTAAGTTGTCCCGAATGTTTCTTTCATTATCTTCGTGCAGTGGCTTCGTTTGGCAGTGTTTATATAAACACGGGAGCCTAATTTGTTAAACGAGAGACGAAGGAAGATAATAGAGCAAAATGTATTCTATATAAAATAATAATATATTATAATAAAATATTATGCATCCATTACATATCGATAAAACGAAAGAAACTTTCGGGGCAACCTAATATTATTGTAATTTCTTTGATAGAAGCAGGTATAGTTTAATCGTCGGTAGGTTTAGTGTTAAATAGGAAGGGAAATTTTTAGAGACTGGCAATGACGGGTAATAAAACTAGCCCGCACCTTAGAGCGGTATGCAACAATATTATAAATTTTTATACACCGAATAGACTATAATTGTATCTTTTTGTGAACAGCTTTTGTTACTTCCTGTGAACACCTTTTGTTACTTTCTGTGAACGAAGAGTATTTGGAACCGAACGACAGAGGAGCGAAAGAAGAGTGTCTGGAACAGTACGATGGATGTGAGAATGAAGAGTGTTTGGGGACAAAGCGATAGAGGAGCGAAAGAAGAGTGTTCGGACCGAGTGATCGAGATCACCGTGTGACCGAAGAGTTTCTCAGAATGGCTGGACAGAGTGAAAGAGATCAAGGAACGAAAAGAGAGAGAATGTTAGAATATATGGTTGAGGAAAATGCGCGTGCGAGGCAGTTGGGTATTGAGAGTCTGAGAGTTAGTCTGAAAGAGAATCGAGAGCGTGCGAGATCTTGGTGCAAAACCTAGAGAATTAGAGAGTATAGTTAACGCGAGAGGATTATTTTAGTATTAAAGACATTGTTATATTTGACATCGAGAGTTCAACTAGAGTATTTTATCTGTTATTATACATTTCTATGATTTAACATTTTTATAATATTTATGTAAAAACACGTGCGTACTTCGTCTTGTATATGCGTCAAGCTACAATTTTGTAAAAAATTCGTGTCTTACCGTTGGCGTGTCCCAAGCATCGCCGCATATTCCACACTTTCCTTTATTTCGTTGCCACTGTCTGGTGAATCCTCCGCAATAGCACTCGTGATCGTTGTAATCGTGCGGAGTATCGAAACCATACCTCCACATCGAGGCTCTGGATGGAGGTTCTATCAGTCTTCCATGAGCCGAAACTTGCCTCACGACCACCACGCTTGCGAAGAACATCAAGCTAAGAATTTGGAGACGCATTGTTGCAAAACTTGGGCTCTGGAATTTTATATCGTTTCGCTGTTATTAGATATTATCGTTATTAATTTTGAAAAAATCTTTATTGTTTCTATAATTTTTGTCTGAGATTAGTATTATCAAATTTCATTCTGGAAACTGATACGTTTTGTTTGTAATAATTTTTAAAATACGGAATATCACGGTAGGATAGTTTGTTCAACAAATGTTTTAAGTAAAAAAATAATTTTAGTGATAGTCATTTTTACTTATTGCTAATAATATCAATTATGAAAAACATCGGATTGAAATGGCACGGGGAAATAACAGGTCTCGAATGAGTTAAACAATGAAGTCGAGAGTAATTTTGTGAAATCAAAAGTAATTACGAAATGATATAATTATGTGTTAAGAGGAAATGGTTTCGAAGGAAATTTGTTTCCACTGGCAAAGATAAATAATTGTATAAATAATATTTGACTGAGTTCTTTAAATTAAAAGAGAGCCATTAACTAAATCTTTGTTGTTTTTTAATTGTTATACGGTTTAATTAATATTGTTACAAGATATTATTTATTGTATTTTTATACATTTTTAATAGTTTCTATACCTTTTATCTTCTTTTACAGTTTAATATACGAGTAGAACAAACGCAGTAAAAAAGAAAAGGAAGGAACCTTTTATCTTTTCTTTCTCGTCAATGTAACATACGAGTAGAACAAAAGCAGTAAAAGAGAAAAACGTATTTCAGTTTCATTGTTACAAAATTTTAGAGGATTTCAAGCCTGTAATAACTAAAAATGCCGTAAGAGGAAACGCTTTTTTTTAATAAATCACAAATGAAATTGCAGATCTCTGCCAGCTGTTTAAGAAATCATTTCCCTTCAGATTAATTAGCCATTCGTTTCCAACGTAAAAGAAAGAAATAAAAAAACTCTGGCATAATTATTTTAAATCTTGGTAATTAGCATTTATAAATAGCTGCAGTAAAAAGTAACCATTTTCCATTTTTTTCTTTCTCTTTTCATGAAACAAGTAACTTTAAAAAAACTTAAAGTACCATTTGAAACAGAAATTTAAACGCGTTCAAGTTAACGTTCAGAAAATTATCAGCAGTCACAATTTTCATTAAAAAACAAACGTATATTAAATTCTTAAGAATAAAAGCTGTGTAAAATTACTTTCATCGATTAAAAAAAATTACTCAATTTATGTGACAATTAAATTTTCTATTCTTATATTTTCTTTATTAAAAAAAGAAAAAAAAAATTATATATATATATATACTGTCCTCGAATTAAAAAAGAATGAGAAACGATTGAATTTTTAACAAATACAAAATTTTTCGTCAGTGGAAGATTGAAGATACGAGTTAAAAAAAAAATATCTTTGAAGAAGAGAAAAAGGAAATGAAAACAATTATTCACAATGGAATAAATCGAGGATGTAATTTACTTTTACGATGTAACCGTGTCAAAGTTAAACGAGCCGGCTTTAAAGTGAAAATCGCGAGCGGCGGCGCATTTTAAACAGCTGACGGGAGGCGAACGTGTCGACTTCGATACAAAAATTCGTTACAAGAAGTTTACATAGAAGTCGATCGATTAGAAAGTTACCGACAACCAATTGGACACGCTTTGAGATGAACAACTCGTAAGATTCGTGCGGAAACGGAGTTTCGCGGAAACTGGGATAAGATCAACATCTGCATAAATTCCAAATTCTTCACAACACGAATCGCAAACCGGTTATACTCTCATAAATGTATTATTAATTAGCATAATGATACATTTAGTCTAATTAATTTATTGCGTTCAATTAAATACTTGGATACTCGAAGAATTCTTTAATCTTTTTGTTTATTCGTATCGTTCGTTTTTAATTTGGCCTGAATTCTTACTACGTTAATATAATTAGATTTTAAAATGCATGTTTGTGTCTTTTAGGAATTTAATTGTATTTTTTATGCGATCGTGAACGCGCGAAAAACATTTCATAAATATAATAATAATTGCGTACAACGATGCGTGTCTGATGATTTTAAAAAAATGTTCTCCGTACAAAGTGTAAATAAAGATTGTGTAATTTGATCAAACCGAACGCAGCTCTGCTGTTTACCCATTAAATATCGTAAAAAACTTTTGCGAAAAGAGAAAAACATCGGATGAATTATTCGTGGAAGCAGCGGAGTGCGGAATAAATAAACAAAAATTAACTCGTACAGTAGTTAACAAGCGCGAATAAACAGATAAAAATAATAATGAACTTTTGATAATTCAAAAACGAATTTTATTCGTTGCGTTACAAAAGCAAGATACATTAAAATACTGTTTCTGAACAAAATATACCTACGTAATAATAAGTACAAAACAATTTCCTTTATCTTTCAATTCAATCCACCGAAATTCGAACGAATTACCATTTACTTTATTCCAACACCGTTCAGCCCCTATTCACTGCAAATGCATTCCAACCGTAATGGAAATAGAAGCTCGATTTTATTCGATTCAATTTCTCCGAAACAAACACTTCGCTAAACGCAGATATTTAGACACGAACACCGAATAAAATCTCATTCCACGAACAATCTGCCAAGGAATTATACCAATCAGGTTTCGCTTCGTTCCGACAAAATTTTCCTGTAAACAACTATAATTTCCCGATTTATGATCTCGTTTTCCACGATGCGTAAGGTCGCAATCATTTTACATACACAGTCGTCATATTTCGTCGCTATAATGTTCTCGTAAATATGTTTCACGAGCAACGAGGGAACAATGTGCCAAAATGAAATGTAACAATAACAGGCAGCAAGAAAGAGAGAGAGAGAGACAGAAAAACAGAGGACACAAACACAACGATGCTGGAAAATGTGATTTTAACAAAGGTTCGAGGCAGAACTCGACGACATTCCAAACAAGAAGGCAGCACGAAGGTACAGCCACAAAGGAGAAACTGGCAAACCGGTTGCCACAAGGCTCGCCATTGCTACAAACGCGTTATCAGAAGCACCGTGGATAATATGCGTAAAGATTGCGCCATCGTAAAAAGAAAAAATGGATATCGTGAAACA
>SMSQ01022231.1:0-10973 GCA_019453375.1 Ctenoplectra terminalis | reverse complement strand
ACCCAGTGAAGCGATCGCGTGATTATTCACTAATAGATTCGTGTGCTAGTTAATCAGTATAATAATCTGTAATTATCTTTAAGTAGCGCGTGTGTACGAGTGAATTTAATTCGTTACCATTAAAACGTTCAATTTTTCCATTTTGATTGTATGTAAACGCTTGTGAACATTAATGAACAACGAGAGAAGAATTGATTGCTACGTGTGTATCAATAATCCAATTAAATACCTTCAGCGCTCTGTAAAGTATTTAACGTATGAAATACATAAATAAAAAAATTAAAAAAAAAAAAACACACTCAACTATTTAATCAATCATTTTATCCAATCGTTCTATCTCTTTCAATGTCCTTCCTTTCCTTTTCCACTCTTTGTATGTCGCAATTTATCAAGTATTCACCGAGCCGATACTTGTTCCTTCCGCTAGGAACAACTGTTTAAAGCAGATCTTCGTTGCGTTACATATAAATTCCCCTTCGACCTTGAACTCTCCAAGTTTTCAAATTTTGTATTTACCTAGATCCTCCGTAACCGGGTTTAAAATTCAAATGACGCCTGTGAACGTATTCCTCGCGTTGAAAATAACTTTTGAAACTGTCCAAATCGGTCGGATATTAATCGAGCGAGGCATCAACGCTTTGCAAAAATTTGTTGCTCGATGATAAGAGTTTAAAAAATAAAAAAAAAACACGTGGGAAGAAAAGGAAGGGATGAAAAGATTTTCGATAACAGAGGGAGAAGTTACAGGATAATAAATGCGGAAAAGCGTAGGACTAAAGATAGAAACAGCCGGAAACCGATCAACAGTGTCGATAAAACGAAGCATTGAAAAGAAAAGACAAGGAGGGTAAGCAGAAGCAGAACGGTTCGCGATAGAAGAAAAGATATGCGACAAGGACTTGGAAATCGGTCGTGGCTGTACATAATTCTAAACGGAAAAATGTGGTAATCGATGTGATCGTTCGATCGACATTCGTTGAAAAGGTACACGATTTAAGGCTGACAAATATTCCTGAATAGTTGAATCGGCAAGACGCGTTATTTATTGCATTTCATAAGCGCCTTACAGAATAGCTTCTCTCATAAATAATCGGCCATTATAATTTGCGTGGCGATTATTCGGGTAATTGGAACATTCCTGTGTATAAAATTAATTTTTATAAATAACTTCTGATAAAAATCTATGCTGAAAAATGTAAACATTAAGGGTGACTATAAAAGATACAAAAAAAGATACCAAAAAAAAATCATTATAGTATTAAAATAACCTTTTTTCTTGCAAAAATTCGAAAGAGAATTCTAAAGCATCGAACTAGAGTGAAACAATTAGTTCTGTAATTTTTAACAGGATTAATTATTGATTAAAGGTTACCAAAATTATTTTGGAACAAAAGTATCGTGTTTGAGTAAACATCGGAGATACGATTGATTAAAGGATGACGGATCCTTGGTAATAAAAACCATCGAGGACCGTAGTCTACCTTGGAAAGGTATAAAAGGCACTGTCTAAGGATGAAGTGGCTCAGTCGTTCGAAAAACGATCGAGGGTTCGGAATCAGTCTGGAATGCCCCTCTGTGCGCAATTTTTTCTCGGTTCTTTTTTTTTTTTTTAATTCTTTCGATCCATCGTACGCATCTTTAAAAATCATCGTCCTCGACGTTACCACCGACGCATGAAGAAAGAAGCCTACTGCGACAGAAATAGCTGAAAATAAAAAAAAAGTATAAATCTGGGTTAAGTTTGGATGTCGAGTTAAGTAAAAAAAAGTAACGGGTAACGAGCAGTGATCTGAACTGAGAAAGGACGAGTAAGACAGTGGATAAAATAAAATATTAAATTTGTCAGCGAAAAAGACGCGCGGAGGAAGGAAGCTTGCCAAAGTTGGCGCGAGCAAGGAGAATTAAGAGGAGATAACGAAAACAGAAGAAACCAACTAGATCTGACACCAGAGATATCTTATTCCGATCGATCCGTAATCGTGGAAAAAAAAATTGCCGTCTCGAAAGAAGAAAACAGAAAATTGCGAATACAGTGGCGGAAGATTAAAGATAAAAAGGTTCGAAAGACAAGTGCACGGAACAGGTGCAGAAAAATATTAAAAGAGGGGGGCAAACAAGAGCAACGCGAAGAAGATCGGGAAGAGTGGAAGAGGAAGAAAAGAAAGAAGAGAGAAAAAAGGAAGTGCAAGAGGTAGAAAGGAAGGAAGGAAGAAGAGAGGCAAAGGGAGAACGGTAAAAGAAGGAAACGAGCGGAGAGAAAAGAAAGAGGAGAAGGAAGAGGCTTGGAAGAGGGAAGGCAAAAGAGGGAAGGGAACAGAGAAGAGGCAGAGTCGAAGGAAAAGGAAAGTAGAAAAAGAGAGAGAGAGAGAGAGAAAGAGGTGGAAGTGAGAGGAACGAGAATAAGAGAGGTGGTTCCGAAGGTGTTCCGGAGGGACAAGTTTTTAGAGTGCACTTGCTTTTCTCCGTTCGGGGGTAGAGGGTGAAGAAGACGATGATGGCCGGGTGGTGGAGTCTCGGTGGTGCTTTTCTTCTGTTTTTTGGTATTCTCCTTGCTCTCTATTTGTACAAGATCAACTGGATCAAGGTGAGTCTTCTTCGACACCATTGCCCGGTTTACCTACTTATATCGCTGCGTTTACATTTCTGCTCGCCATTTTCAAAATTCGAACCGATCGATATTTTCGGTTTATAGAAGAAACATAAAGATAATTATGATAAGATTGATTGGATCATTGAAAGAAATAATAATTTTTATATATACGCCTTTAACACTAGAACTATCAATGTGGTCAAAATGACCCATTCATAAGTTTTTATAGAAATTTTATAAATTGACTATGGCATCTCAGAAGCAGTTTTCCGCGATTTTCTGTTAAAAATGTAGACAAAGCTTTGTTTACCTTGCATTGCGTATTTTCTTACATACGATTTCGTACGATCATTACGATTTTTTCGGTAGAAACAAGTATGCTTTAATCGCCGGTTATAGTGTTAAGAATTGAGTAATCATCTGATAAAAGTGTACACAGACGTTTTCTGTACCATAAAATTATTTATGTTTTTATTTACATATGATCCGCCGTCGTTCATTAAACAATATACTTAAATTTTGCTATGTATATTTTTGTCGTATCGATAAAAACTGCATCGATTAGTATATCTAGAGATCTTTCAATTCTGAGAGCACCGTAGTGAAAGAGTTAATTATTCAATGCAAAATAATATTAGATTAGAAACTGCTACTAAAAATTATATTTTATCTTTGATAACGTAAATAAGTAAAAGAAAAATTAACGCATTACGTTGACAAAGACAAAATTGGGGAACCTGTATTGTTTAAATCAAGAAAATCAATATTTCCTCCAAAATGGAGAAGCAAAAAAGAAGACTTACGAATTTAGCCAAGTTTGCACTCGTTTTCGATTTACGTTGGTTGATTCTAAAAAGTTTTAGCGCAAACGACACGCACGGATGCGGGCAGAAAGCACCGCGATGACATTATGTTTACAAATGAGAAGGCAGATTTCTTTTTGCGCGTCACAACGTAAAACTAGAGGAATCCTTTTTCTTTGTATCAGCGATTCTTTCTATTCTTAAATGAAGAACGTGACATATTTCAATGTAATATTAAACGTTTCGACGCGAATAATACGTCTCTTATAATTAACGAGTACGACTTTATTCCGTTTTAAATTAATTATTCTACTTTGTTCAAAAGTAACAACTTCATTCAAGTTTCTGCGTTAAAATACCATTAATTTACTGTACTATTTTAATTAATTTTATATACGAATTTTTCGTTTCTATCAATATAAAATAGACTTTAACAGTGAAGATCGATTCTTTTCATAGGATTTAAGGCTAGAAGGCAGCAGCAAAAGAATTCTAGCAAATTATTTAGAATCGAAGAAACGAAAATTGGGCAAACTTCCTCCAGTTTATCCGAACGGATGGTTCGCCCTTTTAGAAAGTTCTCAATTAGAAAAGAGACAAGTAAAACATGTGGCCGCTCTGGGACAAAATTTTGCCGTTTTCAGGTATTTCAACGATTATGTTCTAAATTGACAATTAATTTATATACCACGATAAATTTTAAAATATCCAAGCAGAATATGCAAGCAGGATTCGTCGATATTCATCCATTTTATAATAATAATATTTAATGATTCGTTTAAAGAACAGATAACGGGACGGTAAGGATTTTAGACGCTTACTGCCCTCATCTTGGCGCAAATATGGCAGAAGGTGGTCGTGTGAAGGGTGACTGCTTAGAATGTCCCTTTCATGGTTGGCAATTTCGTGGTTCCGATGGACAGTGCGATCACGTCCCATACTCCGATAAAGGTAATTTAATTTGTAACGTTATTCCATTATTATTTATCTCTCTTTAAAGTGGATCCACGACTGAAAAAAAATTCGAAGAAATCATTTTTCTTTCAGTGTTAATTTTTAAAATATGTCTTCCTTATTCTTTCTTAATTTTTAGCATCATCTAATTCGATATTTTAATAACAAGTCAATTATCATTGAACAAACAAGTTACCTTTGTTCGTTGAAAAAACTGTCCTGTAAAATTGTTTCTTTTTTTTTTTTAATCCATTTGGACTCGTTTTCTCGACGACTTTCTTAAGATCTAAAAAATTGTATCCTCATAGTAGAATAAAAGTTTCAAGCGATATTAATTAATATTTAATTCACGAACAGTTTTGAAGAATATTAATTAATATTAGCTGTACAAATGTTTTATTTTATCAAATTGTATCGCATGTTGAATTTCAGTGCCACATATCGCCAGAACGAAAACCTGGAAATGCTGTGAGGCCAACGAAATCATCTTCGTTTGGTACCATGCAGAACGTTTGGAACCACACTGGGAGCCTCAAACGAATGGTCACGTTTTAAATCGAACATGGCGCTATCAGGGTCGAAACGAATTTCTTATCAACTGCCACATACAGGTCAGTTTAATTAATTTATGTATAATTTTTTATACGAATCTTTTTTTTTATGATGCGAATGGACGCTGATAGAAAATCTTGCTTCCAAGAAGTTCAGATTTAACTCTTTCGGTACTGTGTATATATTAAGATACGAATTACTTAGATCGATCATGGAAACTAAAATCAAGGAAACCAAGTTGCCATTAATATTAACTGCTTAGATCGACAGCGATCTTTTAGTATTTTCCTTTTTCCTTTTTTTTTTAGATATGTGTTAAGTAGAGCTGATGGATATTTGAAATAAGAAATGGATTTTGGATTCCTTGATTGCAGCTTCCATGACGAATCCTAAGAACGACGATTGTTGTTTTGGGTTTGATCAGGTAAGGAACTCGCATCTACCATTCCCAAGCTGAAAGAAAATTTTAAACGAACAATAACTCGAAGACAAGTTTAAGATTAAGAAATTCTTTTAAAAACTACATAAAAACAATCGGATATCGTAAGGAACAAAAAATTTCCCGCAGATAAGATACGATAAATACGAAATAAAACTATGTCGATAGATACAACATAAAAGCTAAATTGAATTTCAGCTTTTATTTATAAAATTATGATATAAATGAAATTATAGTATGAATTTTATATTTTTTCAGGAAGTCGCAGAAAATGGCGCAGATTTGGCGCATCTGAGCGCAGTGCACGGTCCATCAATATTTACACAAGTTACCGGGTGTCTTTCTGCGTTTACTCGGCATTCGTGGACAAATGTTAATTGGGCGCCGCACAATTCTTTTTTAGAGTCTCAAAACTGCGAAACAACCGAATCAGAGAAACAAGATACTGAAAATTTAAGGCACAGAGCATACATGACTTTAACGCACCATCTGATTCTGTTCGAGAAGTTCAAAGTTTTGAAATTGGACGTTGATGTTCAACAAATAGGACCGGGATACGTTGAATTCATGATGCACACTTCTCTTGGAACCATGTGTATTTTTCAGACAGTGACGCCAATGGAACCCCTTTTACAAAAGGTTCTAATTTAATTTTAATTTTCATATGTATGTTCAACTTCTTTGAATCTTTTTTTTTTTACTTTTTCAAGCCTTTTTAATTCTTTTCTATTTTTTACGATAAACAATTCATTAAAAGAGAAACAATTCACTGAGCATTCCGAAAAAAAAATGAAGATGAAATCATTTTGGAAATTAAATTTGCTTTGTTAACCCTTGTTTTCTGTAGTAAAATAAAAAAAAATTGTTGCTTTACCATCATTATTATCGTTTCTGTTACTAGGTGACAAAAGAGAAACAATTCACTAATATTTTCTAAAAAAAAATCAAGATGAAATTATTTTGAAAATGAGATTTGCGTTGTTAAGCCTTGTTTTCTGTAGTAAAATAAAAAAAATTATTGCTTTACCATCATTATTATCGTTTCTATTACTAGGTGACAAAAGAGAAACAATTCGCTAAGCTTTCCTAAAAAAAAATGAAGATAAAATCATTTTGAAAATGAAATTTGCTTTGTTAACCCTTGTTTTCTGTAGTAAAATAATAAAAATTATTGCTTTCCCATCATTATTATCGTTTCTGTTACCAGGTGACTCATGTAATGTACTCTCCTCCGTTGCTCAGCCCGTACGCCAGTTTATTATTCTTTGCAGAGTGTTTAATGTTCGAAAGGGACGTAGCGATTTGGAATCGAAAGAAATTCAAGAAACAGCCGCTCCTCGTCAAAGAAGATAAAAGCATACTTTCTTATCGCAGGTGGTACGCTCAATTTTATTCGCAACATAGTCCGAGTTATCATTCAGCAATGAAGTCATTGCAATGGTAACAGTATTTTTCTGCGTTCCAAAAGACTGTTCGATCTCTGATGAAACTCGAAAAAAAATGTTGTATCAGTGACAATTGTAACAATAATAGTATTGTCGATTATAATTAATAATTACTTCTTAACGTAATAAGATGTGCAAGTACTGACTTTACTCGTATAATGTTAATAACTATTTAAGAATAGTTGGAAATGACATATTTAATCTTAAATTGAAATATTGTACAAGCGATTATATTATTGTTTCTAGGTACAATTAAATATTCTTCCATGAAAACAGAATGTATATATATATATATATTTTTGAAACCCTATTTTTTTTTTCTTCTACTTTTTGTTTTAACAAGAATTACATATATATAAATAATTTGTAAAAAGTTATTCAAATTTTCGTCTTGCAAACAATAAAAGAATCCACGTAGCTACCCAATAAAGAGAGACAAAGTCACGTGACAGATACGTATGTCACGTGTTCCAAGACGCAGCTGATTGGTTAATCGGATCTGTGGCGGCTCTTCAATGACTAAAAAACAGTTAGGTTCCTGAACGCTAAGATTCTGTTCCCGTCGCGCAAGGAAAGAGCATGACTCCCGAATTAGGCCTGGATGATGTGAGTAATTTAAATTTCTCGCGGTTTTTCCTTTTAACCAATCGCATTTAACCTTGTGCCAATTCAACGTTTTGGCGGTCACTCGTTTGAAACATAACCTTAACTTGATTGGATCACTGTTCAACCTTTAATCTATTTTAATCGTAATTTATACGTCAGAAAATGAATATAAATAATAACTAATATCCAATAAGCAAAAATAAGTCGATGATTGCACGAGTGTGAGAAATATAAAAAAAAAAAGAAAAAGCAGTCGAAACAAATAATCAATTATCTTTGTACTTCTGCAATATAATTTTCTCAATATCTCGCTTAGAAAACTTCGCTTTATTGCAAGGAAAAAAGTTTAAAAATAAAATGTAATACACTGTTATCATAAAATTATGTAACAAAAATTATTTTTTTTTCTTGTTAGCAGATGCTAATAAATGAAAAATCTTTAAAATGATTAATAAAGTGAGAAAAAAATTTAATATTATTTAATAGGAAAATAAAGATGGTAAATTGTAAATGTTTTATTTAGAGGGAACAAGGTATTGATAGTAAAATTAATCTGTAAATAAATTTAAGTAATAAAATTGAAAACAGCAAAAATTGTTTGATTCTTTTTTATTTTAATATATTAAAAAATTAATATATTATATGAAACGGGTAAAGAAAGAGTATCAAAATAAATGAGATACCAATTGAATCTTAAATTTGTACCTATAAATAATGTTATTATATAAATAAATGATTAGTAAAGTGATGGATGAAAAACTTAAAAGATATATGACAATGATCAAAATTAACGACTTACATAATAAACTTCATTGTATATATTATGTATTTTATGAAAGATTAATCAAACTTACGCAGTGAATTTAATAAATTGTAGAATAATAATTGAAAACGAATATTGTAATTTGTCAAACCCCTGTAATAAACTAACCTTTCAATTCCTTTATTGTATACTTAACTATTGTATAATTATAATTTAGCGATTAATATTGCAACATCTTATGCGTGTAATATTTTTTTAGATTTTATCTGCGCATTTATAATTTCATACTATACGGCTTACATTTGTTATGTACTGTAATTAATTATAATAATTGAAACATTCTTATACCATAAATTTTTCTTTTTATCAAAATTGATATAATTGTATAAAATAAAAAATGTCAGCGTTATTTTTCGAGAGACTTCTAAAAATATGGTGAGATGATTTTAAGAAATAATTTAACGTTCTATAGTAAAGAGTGATTATTGTGAACATTTCTTTTACAAATATTTTTTATATAAATCCTTCTAACTTATGAAAAATTATTTTTTTTTATTATAAAAGCAACATACTGTTAGGAAAGGTATATGTGTAATTTCTATACTTTTTAAATTGTATAAATTTTATTTTTCAACACAGTTCCCAACCTTGAAATTAAAACATGTCCATATTAGGGATAAAAAACATCTATTGAGGATAATAAACATTATCTTGAGAGATGGCTGTAATTCTTTACAGGTATGATTTTTTAAAATACTTTTTACGTTTGTTAGAACTATCTTCCTACTATTTATTGTTATTTCTAAACTCGTATACAATAATTTTTCATTTTACATATGTTCACGTATTCATAATTTTAAACCCGTTTAAAAATTATACTTTCAGGTCGTGACCGATTTTGATTTGACATTAACAAAACAACATGTCAATGGAAAAAACGTTCTCAGTAGTTTTGGTATGTAAACGTATAAATATTGTCTAATATCAAAGTAAAATGGATATTATAACTTTTTATTTACGTCCTTTTATTCTGAAAAAATAGGGATCTTTAGAAAGTGCAAGCAACTTCCTGAATCATATTCAAAGGAATCAAATCAGCTTTATAATAAGTATAGACCAATTGAAATAGATCCTAATTTACCAATTGAGATTAAAGCAGAGGAAATGACAGATTGGATGATTACTACAGAACAGATATTAAAAGAAATACCTTTCAATCCTAGTGAAATACAAGAAGTAAGCAAGATTTATGGAGCAGATCTAAGAGATGGTACCAAAACACTTTTAAAAAAATTATGTCTTGCTGAAGTTCCAGTGCTGGTTTTTAGTGCTGGATTAGGAGATGTTGTTGAAACTGTTTTAAAAAATCATGGAGTTTTATTTGATAATGTAAAGGTAAATAATTTTCTAAATATATTATTTTTCTTATAAACATATTTTTTTAACTTTGTAAACTTACAGCAATAACAACACTAACAAGAATTGTTTTGATCATTAGATAATCTCAAATTTTCTCAAATATAAAGATGGAAAACTGGCAGGCTTTCAAAATGAAAGACTGATTCATGTTTTCAATAAAAATGAATACGCAATAGAACAAGAGTATTTTAAAGTTCTCGAAGGAAGAAAAAATGTTCTATTAATGGGCGATACCATAGGAGATGCATTTATGGTAGATGGCATGGTGGATACAGGCGCGGTACTAAAAATTGGTTTTCTTTATGACAATGTAAGTAGTATATATTGCATAAAATATTCTGTAGTTACTTTGTTCTTTATATATAAATATTTATGGTAGACAGTTGCAAAATTGATATTCAAACAGTATTGTAAGATAAGAAATTTGGTTTATATACAAAATTCAATTAATTTGATAAAAATTATAATTTATATCGTCATGGAGTTAAATTACTCTATTAAAGTAAATAATGTAAACAGTTGAATGGAAATCCTTATGATTTTTTCAGGTTGAAAGTAGTCTCTCGTCATTTATGGAAAAATTTGATATTGTCTTAGTCGATGATCAAACAATGCAAGTTCCAACCGATATATTACAACGAATATTATAACGTATAGCAAATAACTAAATATAATTTTTAAAATTTTTATTACTTATGAAGTTTCTCCTTTTCACTTAACACAAGTTTCAAATAATTTTAATGTAATTGCAATTTATTTAATTTAGTTATAACGGTTTAGCAAAGATGTGCTAAAAAACATTATTTTAGGGATAACCGATCATTGGTACAATTTTGTATGCTAGATAATTTGTATCTATAATGTATTTATTTTCCAATAGAAACTGCGAAATCTATTAATTAATCTTGTTGAAATCATTTAATAAATATATTTTCTACTGCACTGATATTTGTAAAAAGAATTTCTTAAGCAATTTAAATTTTATATCACTAATATCTTTAGGATTTCAGAATTTGGAATACAAAAAAAAATTAATTGTTATACGTATTATAATTTGTATTCACCACTGTTATATCACGAAAGAGTTTTTCCTTCGTAAGAAGCACAAATAATTAATTTTTATGAGAAAAAAATGTTTATAAGATTTATACCTACGGGTCATATCGTACGAGTGATTAAATTTTTCATTAATGTATAATTCATTCGTATATATGAAGGGTCGATGAATTCGTATTGAGAAGCACTATTAAGCGATCCGAAGAAAAGTATGTAAACCTTCATATTTTATCGAATAATGAAATAAAACAAAAATTTACTTTCGTCAAAAGGTGTGTGATGTTGTACCATGAAATTTTTGTTAAAAAAACCTTCTTTTCTTATTTTTCTTTCTTCTTTTCTGCAT
>SMSQ01022227.1:8702-23922 GCA_019453375.1 Ctenoplectra terminalis | reverse complement strand
TCTATCTCGTCTGTGATTATAGTCCCATATAAAATTATAGAAGTATATAAAAATATATTGTTAGAACCACATTTTGTATGTATCCCTATTGTGAATATAATTGGGAGTTATAAAATTGTCTATTGTAGATAAAATCAAATAAATTGGTACGAAACCAGAAATGAAACAAGCGAGAAGTTGAAATATCGATTGTACGTAAAAACGTTATGTACCTGTTACAGATGATGCAATTTTCTGCATTATCAAGTATCGATATGATCAATCTCTCGTTAATAATGCAAATTGGTGTACAATAATGTCTAAACAAATGTTTACATTTATTTAAATGCACTTATATTTATGAACAATGAAATATTGGAAAATACACGAAATGTAAAATTTTGTTATGTTTATAAACATAACGTCTAAGTACTTAGATAGATGTTATAGCTTCCTAATTGTTGATTTCTACTTGTTTAGTATGATTCTTTTTTAGTTTACTTTTCCTTGTTAAAAATGTATATTGAATACGTTTTTTCAATTTTAGTTTGGTCAGTTTGTGTAAAGAATCTTCATAGTTTCGAAAGCTAAAAGAATTGATGGTTTAATTTATTGAATATTTCTTTTAATTACGCGTATATCATTCTTGAACAATTAAAAATTTGTCTATTTTACTAATTGTTATATGTACATTTAACAAAATGTAGTTGTTCTTCAAAATATTTCTTATGTTTAAGAGAAGACATAATTTATTCTTTTTCTACTAACTTTTAGCATTTCAGATGCTAAATATTATAATAATTTATATTTTTAGAAGAAATATGGAAAAGAAAATGTGAATTAAATACTGTCTTCTAGAAAGCAATATTTAAAAAATAATATTCGTCTTCAGTTAAGTATATCTCCTTAAAATTTATATTTTTGTTCAATTGTATAATTTACTTAATTAAATAAAGGTACTTTAAAATTAAGATATTGTCGTTACAACATAGAATGCACGTAGAAATAATTAATTCGCTTCAAACTTGGAAAAAATAGAGTGAATTTTTTTAAAGAATTGAAAATAAGAACGGAAAAAAAATAAGAAAATGTTTGGAATTAATATCTAGCTTTAATACAAATTTTTATGTTTAAAATATGAACTATAAAAAATGTTCAATAATAATCGTGAAGCTTTCTAAATTGAATTTCTCTGTGTTGTAATGCTTCTTATTTAAATATGAAATCTGTTCAGCAATACGTCTTTACGATATTATTTTCAAGAATAATTAAAAATGTTGGAAAGGATCGAATGAAATATAATATAAGAATTTAATTGTGAAGAAATTTAATTATCGCGTATTAAGTTTTACATGTGCAACCTTTTCTATATTTGCATACTTCTTTACACTTCTTTACACTTTTATACATTTGCAAAAGAACCAACGAATATATAAGAAACTAATCTGAAACTCTATAGGAAACAAAACATCCTGTAAAGTAATTCACTTTGATTCGATAATAATATAAAAAATGTTCACTCCGTAAAAACGAATGTATTACGCGAATACGAAGAAACTTCACAAGTATACAACAAAGCAGGATCATATTAGTAGGAATTATTTTGATAAAGCTTTTTAGCTTCTTCTACAGCTCTGAAACTTGTAAGTTTATTGTCTTATTCAAATAATTAGTCTACGTTTCTTAATCTTCTACTGCTTGGAAGTTATCATTTTTAATTTCAATTCTTTATTATCGAATATTCATGTGCTGTGAAATGGATGTTCAAATAACAGTAGAAGGCAAACAATTATAGTTCTTAAGTCTCTAGCGCGTAAAAATTTTATGCGATCAATTTTTACATTTTAGAAGAGCTACTACGCCTTTAATAGTTAAACCAAAGCTTCACCTTCGTTAATAAAACATAGCAAAATTATAGATACAACATTTCTGACTGTGCTGCGAGCAAAAAATTCTTATTAATTTTCTACCGATAAACCGGAGCTTGAAATAAAGTGACCGATACCTTTGAACGTGAAAAAGATAAAAAATAATTCTTTTTCTCGTAACCATGTCGACAGAAACGGATACAACATTGAATAAGTAACATCTGATTATTTATCGAGCACGAACACAGCGCTTACGATTCGCTCTGTTCATCGCTTCTAATAAGATTACGATACACAGTAGTACATATCAATGATTAATCAGACATGGCATCCCATAAATCAAACGCTCCGATGGAAGCGCCTTTACGACGCGCAATAAAATCTTCCTCAACCGTGTCTGTCGATAAGGAAAGGTTTCTGCAATGCCAATCCCGCAATACATCCTATAAATAATAATTATATTTAATTAAGGCTGTTACACTTCGCCGAGCAATATTTTACCTCGTAATATCGCCCCAACCGTTCTATTTAATTCCATCTGTTAAATTAAGTATCATACGATTCGGAGCATCCAACGTGCAACAAGTATTCCGGCATATATGTACACTGTCGCGTTCTTTCCTTATGGCTTTGCCCGAAACAATTATCGATAAAATATTCCGGCCAAGCTGACCGCGTAATTGTCGTCTCTGTCTTCACAGAGGATGGCTTCCTAAACAGCACGCCTGTAGCCCGCGATCGTGTAATTCGTTAGCGCTATCATCGTTAATGTTCGATGCACAGAGGTGCGAGATCGATCGATCGGTTCATCAACCGTGTCACTCCGCTACGTTCCACTTCTGTCTTTCACGTTACCGGCCATAGTAGACCGATCCTACCCCGGTACCCGAGAGATCTCGACTATCTCGACTATCTCGACTATCTCGACTAATTCCTCTTGGCGGACCTGTACCATGCTTGAACCATGCACGAGTTCCGTCACCGCGGAACCAACTGCACATACGCGTATACTTAACGCGTATACACACGGCTGTACATATGTAAAAGTAGTTTCGAGCCCACGCACGATCCATACACCTCGCGTGCAGAAGGGGATGGCACGCACACGCTGAAAGTCACACGGTAACACGCCGGTGAGCTATGGGGGTTCGCGAGGTGGCCGAGAGGGAGAAGCAAAGATCCAGCATCCGGAGGAAGGAGAAAGAGAGGGACAGGGTTCTCCGGTACACGGTGGTGGGCAGAATATTGATCTGTGGGGTGGGCTTCGGGGATGGTGTCCTCGAGCCCTCCACCCCAGGCCACCCACTCTCCTGATCCTACTTCTCTGTCTCACCAGAGCACCCGGCTGGTAGCCGAACAGGGAGTGGGGAGGACGCTAGTTGCGTGGTGGTCCAGTCCGCAGCTTCCCGCGAAATCGTGGTGGGACTGAACGCGAGCAGTAGGGGATGCCGCGAAGGAAGGGATGGAGAATGGATAGGGTGGTGGAGGGAAGGTTGTACTCATCGCGGAAAGCCTTCCTCGCGTCTATATCGCGGCGGTAGCTGCGAGTCGCGAGAACTCGACCGGCAGCTCGTACACGACCCCGACCGCCTCCTATTTCAGGGTACTTTCAGTTCCGTTTGGATACCCGATCACAGAACGAGGCGGTTTTCACCCCTTCTCCTCTGTCTTTGTCTATTACTCTCTCGCTCACTTTTTCACCCGCTCACTGTAACATTCCTCACCCTCTCTCCCTCTCCCGCTTCTCTCTTTCTCTTCCTCTCTTTCCCTCTTTCTCTTACAATCACTTTTCGTCTTTCTTGTTCCTTCTCTTGCCTCTCTCTCACTTTCTCTCACTATCCCTCTCTCTATCCACCTAGCTGTTGCCCCCTTGGCTCTATCCGCGCACACGCCTCGCTTCTGTCCGCTTCACCTTTTTCTCGACCGCTGTCTCAGTCTACCGCGAGTCGCCTACGTCTGCTTGTAGATCTCGTAACGTGGCCGCGTGTGATAGTGCATCAACGATCCTAGCCCTGTTCGCTCCAACTCGTCGTTCGGTCACCGAGCAACGCCGGCTTGACTTTGCCTCGTAGCGGCCGGTGCGTGCCGTGTCGGATCCTGGTATACTTCACGACACTTTGCGAGAATGCGTCTGGGAAGCAAGTGACCGCGATAATCGGCGAGAATCGTCGCCGTCGAGTGGCGGCAACAGGGTGATCTGCGCGAATACCATCGGTAACGCATCCAAGAAAGTAACAACACGAATGATGACGAGGCGGCATCGGCTAGGACAAGTGGAATCGTCGTAACCGAATCCCGAGTAAGCGAGGATGCGATCGTCGAGTGGAATTGTGCAGCGATAAAGCAGCATGCTTTCGAATAGGAACAGGCGAGTCAACGGACGTGTAACGAATGAGAAAGAGAAAACAAAGTGTGCCGAGAGTATTTGATGTAAGAGCTGCAACCTTGCAGAAGTGGGAGCAGCACGCTTGGCCAAGTTGCCTGGATACGGGCAGCAGCACCGTGTTGCGCTCCGGTGAAGTAGGAGGAAGCGAAGGAGGTGGAAGGTGGTGCTAATACACGAAAGGATGGAGGGTGCAGTGGACAGTAGTGGGACGAAGAAGACGATGCACGAGGCCGACCAGGCTACGAACGCAGGCTCGTGTTGCATCCAAGAATCGCGATAGCATAGCAGCCTTCTTCGGATACGATTGCGTACGATAATCGCGACAGAAACGTTGCTCCTCGAGGCAACATCGCGTCCGGCTCTCCCATAGTCCAATCCCGAGCCGCTGTCGCTCGGAACCTTGACGATATTTCCGTCAGATTGCAATCGGAGATGATAGCTGGCTGATACCTTCGACTTGAACTAGAAAGGACCTTTGACCTCTTTCATGATTCTTCCTCGAGTCTCGTACAGTGTGTTCGCGTGAATTGTTAGAAAAAAATTTTTGAATCAGATCAGAGACCAGGAAACGAGAGTGTTAAGAAGAAACAAAGTGTGTTGCTAATATTTCATTCTTCTAATTGTACTTCCGAATGGAAGAGTGTATCCGTGACAGTGCATATCGTTTCGTGGTTGAATAACAAGAAAGAAATAGAGAAGAATATCGAGTATATACGACGCAGACAGGAACACCTGTGAATCGAGCGCGTCTGAAAGACTCGTGGAACTTTTTCTACGTACGCGTATCCGGGTGCAATGGGCCTCCTTTCCTGAACAACGCGCTCGTTCGATGCGTGTCGATGCGCGAGGCTATAACGTTGCCGTGTAATTGATAAATGATACCAGGCAACAGATGCCGAACGCAGTTGTAGGTACGTTCGTATTGACAAGTTGGAAATCTCTATTGGAACTTTTCAGACAGAAATTCCTATTTTTTTTTCTTTTTTTTTTTTCTTCTTTTTTTCGTTCACGCCAGAGCGTACTTTGTGGTTGGCAGGAAATGTGTTTTCCGTGTTCCGTGATTTTCCTGGCTCGTGTTTGCTTCGTTGGATCGTGAACGAATACAATTCTAAAAATGTTCTTCGATATTTTTAAATTGTGTTAAAACAATGTAACACGTTGAAGCATCGCTCGAAGGGATGCAAATTGAAACCAGGCCCTATTTGCATTGGAAAATGTTGAAATGTTAATTAAGTCGATGCACCATTAGGTTCTAAATAGTAAAAAATATATGCACACGTTAAATGAATACAGAAATGAATATTATAATTATACAAGATATTTTTTAAAGTCGGTGAAATTTTTATTTTAATTACAGTGTACATTTTGATAAAGCGAACGGGTATACCTGGAACTATAAATTCACTTTATGTTCAGCGAATAATATATAAGGGCTCGTGACAGTAGTCCCTGACGAAACAGCAACAATCTCTTTATTCGAGGCACGTCTTTCCGATGGGAGCATGCGAAATCCCTCTCCACTTATAGTGAAATAGTAAACCAAGGAGCTGTCTGTAAATCAAGAGAATTTTTCGATTTCCAGGATACTCGTAAAGTGTTACACACGGTGTATTTTTTACGAAAAAAAAAAGAAAGAAAAAATTGATAAAATCTGTTTTAATACCGTTTCGCGGGACAATTCTATTTTCTGATAGCTTCAGTGTTGAAAATGTCGATTTGCATACCAGTTATCGATTCGTGCAGAATGCGCTGAAACATTTTACGAAATATTCCATGAACACGGAAACGCTTGAATTTTTGCCATAATTTTATGTGAACAGAACTTTTAATGAGAGCAAGGCAATTAGAGCTTTATCGTTTACACTAATCGACAATTAGGAATTTCTGTGGAAAATATTCAGTTGAGTTTCGATGAAAAAAGTTGGTCAGATCTGTGATTGAATTATACAGGCTGTTGAATAACTGGACGCGTAGTATTCGCGAAGTAGAGTCGAAAGTATTTAATCAACAGGTACCGAACACATTGATCTTATCAATGTTGGAAATTATTTTTATCATACAAGTAATTCGTTTGACAGGGTGAACGTATAGAGAATAATTTTATCGTAATCCTAATTTCACGATTATATAAAATCTTTTAATTTTTATACTTGGCTTTTACGTATCACGTAATTTCAAGTTCTTTGAAAAATATTTGTCGACAGTTGTATTCCGTTTATCATACTATAACATTCCTGTTTCATTTGTTACTTGCATCAACAAAATCGACGATTATTTTCAATCATTACAAAACCAAGTTTTCCACGCAGCTACGTTTTCGATCGAAAACTGAGAATTAGTTTAATAAGTGCCACATGCATTTCTGCGAAACCCAATCAGTGATCGCATTATAATAACAAAAATAATTAGACAACTCGGCGAGTATTTAAATCATGAAAATTTGACGAAATGATTACAATTCACAAAATTTGTAACCTCCACATTCCTACACCTTCGTATTAATTTTCGTCACATTTAAATTCCAGACAGTCTCGTTAATCACAAATTGGCTAGTACACCAATAATACGTGCATAAAACGTACCGTTTCCCACGAGAGATAAATATCTTCGAATTTGCATCCCGATGACAGGAGCTGCATTTTTATACCACAAAACATTAAACTTGATTAACGACATCCAGACTTTCGTCGAAATTTCCCAGCTCTCTCTGTCGTCTAATAAATGAATCTAATAAAAAAAAAGTTCAAAATTTCCATCCGTTTGCTGCACCCATGATCGCTGCGCACTCTATCGTTCAGCGGAAACTGGGAATCGTCTTATATTTCCGTTACGTCGCGAGTCGTGCAGATCGGTAGAACGCCATGCGACCACGTGCAACTCTTTAAAGTTACCTTTAAAGATAGTTTCGCGTTCGATACCGCATCCCCATTAACCTTCCTATTAATTATCAAAGTTTTCACATCAAACACGCGTTTCGTTATTCAACAAATCCCTTTCGTTATCTTCCCAAGAACCAAGAAAGAAACGGTAAGTTCGTTACTTCATCGAAGTATGCAAAATTCACATTGTCACGTTAGGTTGAAAGATAAGAGGAAGTAGCACAATAGAAACTGTGTTCTCTCGGTCGAATTGACATTATGGAACAATTATTTTCAGGAGTTTAACACGAGCATGCTCGACGCTCGGAGAAATTGGACGTGGAGCTAGAACCGCGGTGTCGATAGGCAGCGGCAGCGGCCATTACTAGGAACCAGCAGCTAGTTCGAGCGACCGGACGTGGTGGATCGTGGAAACGGGAAAAGTGACCAGGAAAACGATTGGTTATGACGGAAAAATCGGGCGGTAACGGTTTCGGTGCATCGTTGTGACGATTAACCAAGGGTTGGCTGTTCGATCGGTTCGGCTGTCGACACGATGATCAGAATTAGTGAAACGGTTCGCGACGAAGAGTTTCCGGGCGACGTTCGTGACGGTGATCGCAGCTCGTAGAAGTGACACGCGAGATATAGTGCAGTGCGCGTTTCGAGAGGAGAACGAACGAACAGGTACACAGCAGTCGGAATACGAGAGAAGCAGAGCATTCGGCGATATTCGGGTGGTCGACCTTTGCGAATAGGAGATGTCGAGCTGGCCGAGCTTGCAAAATTCATTCGCCATGGCGAACCAGACGAGAGGTCTGCCACAGATGCGAATAAAGCTTTGTATGGTCAGCGCAGGTCTCCAAATAGTCCTCTTGCTCACCGTCCTACCTCAAGGTAAGTCCCTTGCCTGATGATTTCTTCCCGATCTTCCGCTTACGCTCGATTCTCCATTGAGAGCCGAGACCGCAATTTCCTATCGCGGAGATTCGGTTCGTCTGGAGGGTAATACGAGGTAGGAAAAGTGTTAATAAAACTTGAATGTATTTCCTCGAAAGTTTAAACCGCCTCGAAAATGTTGCCTAAGTATGTGTGCGCGTGAAAGTGGAAATTTTCAAGTTACGCCACCGGGATATCGAAACTAGAGTCGATGGAGAGTCTTGAAATTTTGTACCACTTACGGTGACACATCGCTCTTTAAGCCTGCTTTCTTCGACTCTTCGTATCAATTAGCTGGCGCGATGCGAACGACGAACGTTGGAGGAATTGTTCCTTGTTTCGTTCCGCTTCTTCGTTCCATTTTTCATTTTGGAATATTAATTAGTGAAAATAGGTTACGTCGATGTGTTCGAGCGTAACTTTTAAAGCAACGTTCGGTTAGCCGTGGAAGGGTTCGGGTTACAATTCGATTTAATCGGAACGATCAATCGGGGGGAACACGAATATTCTGTTGCGCTGCTAGCTCATAATAATTTGCATTCTGTATCGGTGTTCCTGTGTACGGATATTTCGAGCACTCGAATATTCTCAATTGTTTGTAATGGACCTGCAGATCGTGTGTTTACACTTGTTAGAATTAAATCTGGAGCGGGCTGTTAAACAGTTTGTTGATTCTTGTTCCGATATTTTTAACTTTTCTTTTTTCCGATTGTAAGATCGAATTTGATGAATTCTTTTTTTTTTATCTCTAATTTTTGTGTTATATATTTTGTTTAATGTGGTATGTTAACCCTTTGCACTTGACTGGCACCGCTATGACGAGATGCGTAATTTTCTTCAGAGATTAAGTTTTGAATTCAATTCTGTATCTTGGTTAATTCAAACGCTTCTTTTGTTTTAAAATAAAGTAAATTAACTGAGTAAATAAAAAATCGTAAACATTTGTAATTTTCTGTTTCTCTTTCCAAAAGAACGCTAAGTTTTTACAGTAGTCCTTTGAAACTTAACAAAGTTCGCCAGTGCGAAGGATTAAAGGGTCATGAATAGAGTTTTCTAATAATTTAAGACAATGCTAAAATGTTTGGAAAGGTTTATATTTTAGCTTGAATTAATTTTCCATGCATAAATATTAGGTTTCCATGCAAAATATTAACCCTTAGCGCTTCTTTGGCTCCACTACGGAGACATTTTGTTCTCAACACGATTACGCTCGATTTTCAAAGATATCGCACCATGATGATTTACAAAATTAAAAATTTATGTTCACGAGAGGAAAAATGATATTTGTAAAATAAATAAAAATAAGTACTTTCACATTCTGTTTTCAACACGATTACGCTCAATTTCCAAAGATATCGCACCATGATGATTTACAAAATTAAAAATTTATGTTTACGAAAGGAAAAAGGATATTTGTAAAATAAATAAAAATAAGTACTTTCATATTGTGTTTTCAACACGATTACGCTCAGTTTCCAAAGATATCGCACCATGATGATTTACAAAATTAAAAATTTATGTTTACGAGAGGAAAAAGGATATTTGTAAAATAAATAAAAATAAGTACTTTCACGAGCAATAGTAATTTTTTTCGTTCAAAATAAAACTTCTTTTCTTCAGTGATAAAGAATCGCATGGAGTGCAAAGGGTTAATATTTGCATTTATTTTTGTTCATCGATGTATTAACTATATCTCTCTGATAATTTTTGAATTTCTTTTGTTAAAAAATGTTAGATTTAAATTGAAAGACACTGATTCAGCGCTGCATTTAAGTGTTCGTCATCGTCGAATTTTTTAACGGTTCAAAAATATTGTGTCGATTAAAATAATAATTATAAAATATAGTGGACCTGGTATGTATTCCCAATAGCAACTATTAATTTTTTCTTAACTTCTGTAACTTGAATTGTCCAGAAATATATAGGTTATAAAAAATAGGTTGGATTAAAAGAATTGTAGAATGGAACGAAACACCCAATTTAATCGAATAAAACGATTTGTAATACATTGAAATAACTGTAGACAAATTTGTTTCGTTTTACAGAGATTTTATAAAATACACAATTAATTTTCTCCATTAATTGTACCATTTCGCAAACTACTCGACGCATCAATGTTTTTTTTACATTTATATGGAACCGATATTAATTGATAGGAAAATATGCAAACGTTTATTTAGAAAAATTTGTACGCGTATTAATTGAAATCGGCGAATTTTACTGACATCTGTCGCTATTTATATTTGTTTGTAATATTAGCGCCGCTAAAAGTCTTTAAACTGTTATAAACGAAACGTATTGCATATAATATTATTTTCTGATCGGGGATCCATTTAATAATCTTAATTCGGAAAATGCCTCTTCTGCAGTGTTGCGTAATACCTTGCGCGTTAAATCAATTATGATCATTATTACCTATTATTATTAATTACCATTATTATCAATTTAGTGGAACATTATCATCAACCCTTTACCTGTTTTCTGACGCGTTGGATAAATATGTACGTGTACGTAAAAGTACACGCTTAATGAAGTGAAATAAAATATTTAATGCAATAAGTGTACTGATTGAATAGTTTTTAAACCTTTGCACTCGGCTGGCACCGATATGGCGACATGCACAATTTTCTTCAGAGATTATATTTTTAATTAAATTCTATATTTTCATAAGTTCAAACGCTTCTTTTATTTCAAAATGAAAGTAGATTAGCCAAATGAATAATAAATCGTAAACATTTATAATTTTCTTTTTTTCTTTCCAAAAGAACACTCTAAGTTTTCACAATAGTTCTTTGAAACTTAAAAAAGTTTACGAGTGCAAAGGGATAATAGTTTAATACAATATTTACCCAGTCAGCTATGATATTATGCTATTTATATTAACTTATTTATATTATACTCTTTATATTATACTATTATTTATTACTGTATAATTTGTATTATACTATTATTTATTACTATATAATTTATATTATACTATTATTTATTACTATATAATTTATATTATACTATTTATTATAATAGCCCGAATTTTGTCTGCTTATCGGAGAAAAAATTATGATTTTCAAACCAAATTACAAAATAAAAATTTACACGCTACTTTTTAGTAAAATATTTTAATAAAAGTTTCATAATAACTGCTTATTCACACTTAGTGATGTTTCTTAAGAAAAAAAGAATTTATCAGTAGTAGTAAATAAATTATACAAAAAATTGATCTCTCAAAAAACAAACACATAATCGTTAAGACTAATAAGTCATAAAAGAATGAGTTCGAGTAAGCGTACGATTTAAAAAAATTAAATATGCTCTCACAGTTGGATCGAGTATCTTGAAACCGTATCGTAATCGAATCATTCGTCATTTGCATCAATCACATCAAGAATCCAATCGCAGAAATATAATTTCCGTCATTTGGTTCGTTTCGTTGGGAACTAAGCTTTTCCAAGTTCTTATTCAAAATTATTCCCGGAACGTTAGAAAAGTTTCGATACCAAAACAGACAGAAATCGTACGACCTCGTTTTCAGTTCTATCGTAGCGGTTACCACCTTGTAAAGTGGAAATCCAAAGTGAACCTTAATTAGAGGTGGTACGCCGAGCTTATCGAGACTCGCTTTCAGAGCTATTTCCTCCATTTCCAACCACCGCCTCCTTCTTTGCCCCTGTTTCCCATATACATGCATCTATTTACATGTTCATCAATATGTACATCTATGTTCGCTTGCCTATGTATCGTGTGTAAATAAATTATACTCCGTTATATGCGATGAGAAAGATAGATGTGAAATAGACGTGTGTATGTACATTTCATCTAAGCGTTAAATTGATAAGCAGAGCGATGTACGGTGTTGGATTAAGCAATCAGTAGAATAAGCACATGTTTAGGGAATCAGGAGACGGAGGAAAGGCATAGAAATTTTTTTAATTTAATAATTTTATATTTAGCAGTAACGTTAGTGTAAAGGGGGCCTTAGAATTTTTTAAATACCATAATACAGACCAGAAATTGAAAATAGAATTAGATCTGCGTGCCAAAATGTGGTGAAATTTATTGTAGTAGCTTCTACATACATACAGTGTTGGATTAACCAATCAGTAGAATAAGCACATCTTTAGGGAATCAGGAGACGGAAGAGAGGCATAGAAATTTTTTTAACTTAATAATATTTTATGTAGTAGCGACATTAGTGTAAGGAGAATTTAAAATCTTTTAAACGCCATGATACAGACCAGAGATGGCAAATTGGATTAGATTTGCGTGCCAAAATGCGGTGAAATTTATTGTAGTAGCTTCTACACAAGTACAGTGTTGGATTGACCAGTCAGTAGAATAAGCACATGTTTACAGAATCAGGAGACGGAGGAGAGGTATCAGAATTTATAAGATAAGAGGCCTTAGAATTTTTTAAACATCATAATACAGATCAGAGATTGGAAATAGAATTAAATCTGCGTGTCAAAATGTGGTGAAGNATTTATTGTAGTAGCTTCTACATACTCGACCTATCTAATATCTCGAACTATCCCAAGGAAATAAAAGATAGACTAGCTGAAAAAAGAATTGCCGGGAGCAAACGGCGGTTATCTAGACATCCTGAAGGTAAAAGAAGGCTCAACAGATTATCGGAAGCATTAAAAAAGCTTCCATGCGTAAGTAAAAACGAAACTCTGCCCACAACCGCAGCTGCAAGGTGAATATTCATTATGGAAAATACCTAAACACTTAAAAAAGCTAACACTTCGGCCAATTCGACGAAAAGATAGCTCTTGGTCTGGAGAAGACAATATCAGCGAGACTTTTGTAAAATATCTTCCTCAAGTTTTTACACCGATCGGCGGGAAGTAAAGGCAAGTGAACGTGAAGCAAATACCATTGAACAGTACCTTGAAACTTTACAACTTTGTCTTCCAATCGAAGCGGTTAGCCCTGAAAGAGATAAAACGGCTTAATAATAAGAAAGCGGCAGGGAATGATTCGATAATAGCGAAACTATTGAAGAAACTCCCGAAGGAAGGGATTGTAGCAATAACCCAGATATTTAACACATCGAAGACGATGAACTTTTTTGAAAATCTTATCATGGGACGAAGTTACGCTCGAATCAAATTTTTAACCCTCTATAGTCAAAATTTTGTTTATCGAAGAAAAAAAGAACTGCGATTGATTACAGTTTCTTGCTTCGATTTCAAAATTTTTAAACTAATAATCGCTATTAGAAGGATCATGGTATCATTACAGTAATACAGTAACTGAATTTAATAGTACAGTGATAACTGGATAAAATAAACTTTTTTTAAATATAAATACATCGGTGTGTATCTCTCAAGNTGATACAGACCAGAGATTGGAAATAGGATTAGATCTGTGTGCCAAAATGTGGTGAAATTTATTGTAGTAGTTTCTACATACGTACAGTGTTGAATTAACCAATCAGTAGAATATGCACATTTTTAGGGAATCAGGAGACGGAGGAGAGGCATAGAAATTTGTTTAATATAATAATTTTTTATGTAGCAGTAATGTTAGTGTAAGGAGGCTTTAAAATCTTTTAAACGCCATGATACAGATCAGAGATGGCAAATAGGATTAGATCTGCGTGCCAAAATGCGGTGAAATTTATTGTAGTAGCTTCTACATACTCGACCTATCTAATATCTCGAACTATCCCAAGGAAATAAAAGATAGACTAGCTGAAAAAAGAATTGCCGGGAGCAAACGGCGGTTATCTAGACATCCTGAAGGTAAAAGAAGGCTCAACAGATTATCGGAAGCATTAAAAAAGCTTCCATGCGTAAGTAAAAACGAAACTCTGCCCACAACCGCAGCTGCAAGGTGAATATTCATTATGGAAAATACCTAAACACTTAAAAAAGCTAACACTTCGGCCAATTCGACGAAAAGATAGCTCTTGGTCTGGAGAAGACAATATCAGCGAGACTTTTGTAAAATATCTTCCTCAAGTTTTTACACCGATCGGCGGGAAGTAAAGGCAAGTGAACGTGAAGCAAATACCATTGAACAGTACCTTGAAACTTTACAACTTTGTCTTCCAATCGAAGCGGTTAGCCCTGAAAGAGATAAAACGGCTTAATAATAAGAAAGCGGCAGGGAATGATTCGATAATAGCGAAACTATTGAAGAAACTCCCGAAGGAAGGGATTGTAGCAATAACCCAGATATTTAACACATCGAAGACGATGAACTTTTTTGAAAATCTTATCATGGGACGAAGTTACGCTCGAATCAAATTTTTAACCCTCTATAGTCAAAATTTTGTTTATCGAAGAAAAAAAGAACTGCGATTGATTACAGTTTCTTGCTTCGATTTCAAAATTTTTAAACTAATAATCGCTATTAGAAGGATCATGGTATCATTACAGTAATACAGTAACTGAATTTAATAGTATAGTGATAACTGGATAAAATAAACTTTTTTTAAATATAAATACATCGGTGTGTATCTCTCAACTCACATGGCGCCATAGAGGGTTAATTTGCATGCTTTTACGAAATATTTATATCTACAGTAAATATGGATCTTCGTTTCAATTTTCAGTTGAAGCGGTTGTTTTTAAACGTAACTTTCCAATTACAATTAATTGTCACTTTTATGAATTGAAAGAAACGAAATAGGTGATAATGTGTTAATAGAATCATTAGAACCCAACAGTGTCTAATTTAACCCTCTATGGGACGGTGTGACTTAAAAGTTACAAACTGATGTATCTATATTTTAAAAAATTAATTTTCTTTAGTTATCACTGCACTATTAACCCTTTGCACTCGAAGACTTTTTTAAGTTTCAAAGAACTATTGCGAAAACATAAAGTGTTCTTTTGGAAAGGGAATAAGAAAATTATAAATGTTTACGATTTCTTATTTGTTTGGTTAATTTACTTTTATTTTAAGATAAAAGAAGTGTTTGAATTGATAAAAATATAGAATCTAGTTAAAAACATAATCTCTGAAGAAAATTATGCATGTCGCTATAGCGGCGCCAGCCGAGTGCAAAGGGTTAAATTTGATTATTGTATTACTGTACCGACACCACGATCCATCTACAATAATTATTAGTTCAAATATTTTCAAATCAAAGTGAAAAACTGAAATCAATCGTAATTTTTTCTCCAATAAACAGACAAACTTCGGCCCATAGAGAGTTAACACGTTAAACGCCACGCCGATTT
>SMSQ01022224.1:0-11277 GCA_019453375.1 Ctenoplectra terminalis | reverse complement strand
AAAAAAAAAAAAAGCGTGTTCGAAGCTCGTTAGGAAAATTTCAAACAAGCGTGTCTTACCTCGTCTACTTTCACCCCCGGGTAGCACTCCAACTCACACTGGCATCACGTATGAACCTCGACGGACCGCACTGGAAACTCGCGAAAAAGTTTGGCGAGCAGGGTGAAAACGCACCCCAATCGCGAACCGTGATACACGAATGACTCGCTGGACGCGACTGACAGTACCGTGTTGCTCCACGTGGGCTCCAACCACCCCGTGAAACCTACACAGTCACGTTGCGTACCATACACGAGCGTAACGCACACCGACGAACAATAACGGGAGGGGGCTGCGATCATGCGCACTCGCGAAGCTTCCTCGGTTTCGAACTTCCACTCTCTTCCCCTTTTTCTTGTTAAACGAGTAATCAGCGGCATTTCGCGGCTTGGCTGCCCGATAATCGGTTATGGAATGCAATCGCTACCGGTTGATGCTCCAATCGAGTCTACTTCCGTTTTTACAATGATCGTTCCTTCCTTGAGAATTCAACTGCATTGGAGAGACGAAGGATTATTGTGTCTTTCGAGCTTTCGTGCCGCGACCGTGTTGCTGGATAGTTTATGTTGTTTTTGATAATTGGATTCTGGGTTGAAGTACGGTTTAACGGATGTTAAATTGGGGATTTTTTTTTGTTAATTTGGGTAAGATCGGGATAGTTGGAACACTTTTTGGAAAGAATTGGATTGGTGATTTTTTACATTTTTGTTGTTTTGGGTAAATTAAGGCAGTAAGGAATTTAGGATATGTATAAATTATACTTCGCGATGTATTATAACATTTATTTCTTTTTTTGATCAAGAAATACCAAGATTGCGAATGGACGGTCTCAGCCGCGTGTTCGGGTTAGAGAGTTAACCCAATCATGAAAAATACCAAAATATGTAGCTTATGCAAAATGTAATGCAAGAGAAAATTAGTTGCGATGTTGCCTTTTCTTCAATTTTAGCGTTACAGTCGTCATACTTATTGAATAATTATATTGTAACACGTACTGTATACATATATAATTAGAGTAAGTTCGGGATAGTTAGACCACTTTCTGGAAAGAAGCTATTGGATTGGTGGTTTTTTACATTTTTGTTGTTTTGGGTGAATTAAGGCAGTAAAGAATTTAGAATGTGTATAAATTATACTTTGCGATGCATTATAATATTTATTCCTTTTTTTGATCAAGAAATACCAAGATTGCGAATGGACGGTTTCAGTCGCGTGTTCGGGTTAGAGAGTCAACCCATTAAGGGTGGAACCAATCATGCAAAATACTAAAATATATAGCTTATGCAAAATGTAATGCAGGAGAAAATTAGTTGACACGTTGCTTTTTCTTCAATTTTAACGTTACAGTCATTATGCTTAATGAATAACTATATTGTAAAACGTACTGTATACATATATAATTAGGGTAAATTCGGGATAGTTGGAACAATTTTTAGAAAGAAGCCATTGGATTGGTGGTTTTTTACATTTTTGTTGTTTTCGGTGAATTAAAGCAGCGTGTATGTAATTTAGAATGTATATAAATCATACTTCGCGACGTATTAAAATATTTGTTTCTCCTTTTAACCGAGAAACACCAATATTGCAAATGGACGGTCTCACCTGCATGTTCCGGTTAGAGCGTCCATCCGTTACAAGTGCCAAAAAATGTAGCTTATGCAGAATATAATACAAGAGAAAATTAATTGACACGTTGCTCACAAATGTTTCCATGCTCAGAGCATCCATCGTGAAACAGCGTCCACATCTTACACATTTAATCCAATCCTCGTTTGCGGAGGTTTCGAAATAGATTTTTTTAGTTTTACTTTCTAGCGTGCACGAAACTTTAAATGTAATTTATAATATATATACGATTTTGCGACAATTATCAGTACGAGAATAATAATAAGCCGATTTAGTTGTTTTATTTTGAGGTATTAATACTAACCGGTCTCTCCCGGTTGTCGGACTATCCCCGATTAAACTATAATTACTATTATACAGATAATATATTTTTCATATTTTATGTTTAAAGTTTTTATTTAAAGAATAACAATAAATCACTTCAATGCATTCGAGATAATAAACCAATTTTAAAAGAGATATATTTTAAACGGTGCACGATTTTCAGTGTGAGTTACTGGAAGTTGCATCAGCTGGTGTCGATTGTAACGTTACTTTCGATTCCGATTCCTGATGTTGCAATTGTTATCAATTAGGCCTTTCAATTTAGATTACAAGTTTTCACTAACGAAACCTTTGAAAATGTTAAGTAGCGGATAGTAATCGATTACAAAAGACCAAATTAAAGATTGAAAGAAAGAAACAGCATTTGCAAAACGAGTATTTATATCACAATTTGAAGTCACTAAGAAAAAGTTACTTTAAGGTATCGAAAAGGTATTTTATTCAATATATACGTATATTAATTGTATATCTATATTGTTAAAACATGAATGTGTGTATTTTAATTATTATTTTGCATCATATATTCAAAATTTGCGATAATTCTACTAATAGTTTTTTATTTATTTAAGGGAAAGTCGTACAATGCCAGCCAAAACTAAATCTCGCTTTTATTGATAGTTGATTGCACTATCGATGGAGAAATAAATAAATACTGTAATCCTGAGCAACATATCTTGACGAGATTCTTTTTTCTTCAGAATTACCAAAATTTTGAAACGTTTAATATTTACGCTGTTTACGACAAAAGTTATTTTTCACGGCTAATTTCTTATTTTTCAGATAATTAAATAATTTTGTCATATTACCTACATTATTTTTAGACTATTAGATACACATAAATGACCCGGTTTTTGCAATTTCGTTTATATATTACGCTTAAAATTTAAAACTTTTTCCACGTGCTTGTCGTGCAGCACCGGCCAAATTTTGTTTAATTTTTTCCTATAATTAAATTCCTTTTCTATATTTTTCCACAGAAGAATGTCCGAAATTAAACAAAAAAAAATAAAATAAAATAAAATAATAAAATTGATACAAAATAATATAAATGCAGGATTCAAATACTACTAGAAACCAAAAGTAGTCAAAGTTAAGGTCGAGTACACAAATTAAGAAAAAATCATTTTACCTGTAATATTTGTAAACGTGCCTAAATAAAAGTTCCATTCTATTCTTAAATATTTTTTACCATCATCATTAATTAGACCTTAAAATCTACAAAGTGACCGGTATCGGACGACAATTTTTCTTTCATAGCAAATTACAACTTTTTCATTCCTACGAATTATCAATGTTTGCGATAAAAATTAAGAAAAAACGATGTGTCCCTTTCTTCATTAACCACCATCTGTACTACAAATTCCTTTTTCCAAATTTCATTTCTACCAACAGTTTTCGAAAATATAAAACAAAAACTTAGAGTGGCCAGTACTGCGCGACCCTCCTCCATGTTACTTCCAACCCCAGTCACCCTTACATAATACGCACACATAATTATAACATACTCCTATATAATATCACAACATACAGCTGCTATATTTCATAAATATGATCACAAAATTTGCCATAAAATGCATTGTATATTACCCTGTTAACATAAATGCAAATTCCTGTCGTCATAAAGAGATTTATAAAACTCCAACAGGTACGCAGGACGCAACGATGGCCGGCAAAAATACGCTCACACGTTGTTATATCAAAGGGACGGTAATGAATCGCTTCTCAATAAGCCCGGCGTTGATTACGATGCCGCTAATTAAGTCATTCGTTATCATTTTTCTTGTTTGGCGTACTCGCAGGAATTCCCAGCTCGCGATCGAGCTTGATAAGGATCGTGAAAAGGGAAACGGTGAAGGAACGACGTCAGAACGGAGTCGGTCGGCTTAATCAGGAAATTAATCTACGTTTCGGAGTGAGCCCTGTTCCTAACGCTCGGCGCTTTGGCATTTCGTTAGCCACAAATTACGCAACCTCGACATTCGACGCTGGCCCCCTGAAACATCGATCGCGTACCAGTCGTGATTTATGCGCCTCGAAGATCCTGATAATAAAATTCTAATTACGGTCCGCAGATACTGTGTGTCTCGACGTAATTCGACTAATTAGAACGGTTCTCGTACGTTACCGACAACGGAGGTTAGGTTACACTCGATGCGGCGTTCTCCATTTTGTTGAGAGTCGTGTGAAAGTAATTTCCGTCAGGATGTGTCAATTATGGATATTTATAACGTTCCGTTAACATTATTTTTATTATACGGATTTGCTTCAATTGTGCAACGCGATGATTTAGAAGCGTATAATGTAAAAAGAAAACACCATTTCCTATGGTATCGATACTCGATGAAAATGAAACGTTTATAAATTTAACAATCACGCTTTTAACGTCAGATACAACGAACGCAAAGTAGAGCAAGGAAACGAGTTCCGCAGTTCTTTTGAAGTCGATCGATGGTAATTTAATTAACGAAACGCGGTACAATTATTCGACGTTCGATAAAATGAAATTTGTGTAGAGATTATGTCACGTATGTATACAATTAATTACTGCGAGAAAAGATTGCTTTTTGTATATTTTCTTTTAGTCTTCGTGAAATGAAAGTAGTTATAAGATGATAAAGGTTTGAACCCAGTTTAAAGGACGTGCTTAAAATTATTATACGCAACAAGGATAGGAAATATAATTTCGTTTCATTGGATTTTTCGTTTTTGACGTTGCGTTCTTCATATGCTTTAAGAAGCTTCCATTTATTAAATGGTTAAATAACTGTTACTTTTATAATTTTATATTGGAAACAAAGATATACATACATATATATTTACGTGATTGCATGTAGTTATGGATCTGAAGTTAATTTATAACAATATCTAATATCGTGATGATACCCTCGACTACGCGATAATCGGCGGTTATCTTCCATTTTCAGCTTGTTTATCAGAAATTCGTAATTGCAGTTAACCATTTCCATGCTACCAAATAACAGTTTATTTTGTACAGAAGCTTATGAGTGGAATAACTTAAAAAAAACTAATTGCAAGTAGGAGATGATTTATGTAGGTTTGTTATACTTTTGTTACTGTAGGGAGAGAATGTATGTGTGTACATATGCGTGCGGTGCGGTGTGTGTGTATGTGTACGCGTGTGTGTGTGAGCGAGAGAGAGAGAGACTCCTTTCGACTATTCCTCATAAAATTAAGGTATCGCAGGATTTTAAGTTTTCCGCCGCATCAATACGATGAAACGTGGTTTCTAATTGGTTCGGTCTTGGTACAGAGCAAAAGAATAAAATAAAATAAAATAAAAAAGAACGGAGAGAATATAGTTTTGAGTTAGTTTTTAGTTAACCGTTGTGAGAAACATTTTAAATAAACTACTATGCCTACATTACGGATACATACTCTAAAAGAGTATGTATTTTAGGAGCAATGTTAGTTTTGTACATCAGAGAAAGAATGATATGACAATATTGATATGGTTATTAAAAATATTGTCATATTATTTCTCTTATGCCGCATCTATGAATTTAACCAATCGTGAGAATTCACAGTTTAATATAAAACATTCTTAAGCCGTTACACCGAAGATGATTTTACTATAAAATATAATGAGATGATTTTTGAGATCATATAATAAGCTTACACATTTATTATTTATACATAAAGTTAGGAATAAATTAAGTGCATATTGGAAACATGTCTCACTTTGCTAAAGTCTGTTAGTCTACTTGATTCGTTGTATTACTAAAGATTACTTTGTTCTTTCTATAATATTTAATTTTTTTTTATTTGTACAGATTTTTAGTATTCTAGGAGACGTGGTCGCTAATAACTTTATACGTAATTCGAGACGCTTACAATAAACCTTAAATATCTCAGATCACTTGATAGTACTTCTCAATATGAGTTCATCAACCCTTCATGTACACGACCGAATTAATTATGAGTTAATGAAAAATTTGATTATTTATATGATATAACCCACAGATATAGATTTTATAAACATTTTTTTTCGCAATAGTTAATTATTTACGATTGTTACAAATATATTGTCTAAATTTGGGTATGCATTTAACTAAATAATTTATACATATTTTACAATTAATTATTGTAAAAAATAGGCTATATAAAAAATAGGCTTCGAGAATATTTTTATTACGGTAGAATAATTTATTAACAATCACACAGGATACGACTAAAATGAACCAATCAATTTCACCAACGATAACACAATTTAACGATTTAATAAATTTTATTTAAAACTATTATGAAAACATTCGCATTGAATGTTTTAGTTTCCAACTAAAAGAAATTTTTTGGAATTCTTAACACGTGTAAATAAAAAAATATTCTATTCAGCTAACACCGAAAGAGTGAAAAATTTCTTAAAACTTCCACGCGACATGCTCGGGTGTGAGCGATCCCCCCCACTGTGCATGAAGTCGCGCACGCGTCGTCATTTCCTTGGATGACGGCGTAGGGAGAGGACGTGTCTCGCGAATCGAGGTTCGTAACCTTGCTCAACTTGATTTCATCGCTATCTTACTATTTATAATTATAATATAATTATAATTTATAATTTATATTTTAATTTAATATAAATATAATTTATATTTTCGACAATTATTACGTATTATATATCACTGTTCGTGTTGTTACGCTTACAATTAACAATCTATACGTATCGCGAGAATAAATTTAATAATTTTGGGGTTTCTTGTTGTTCATTGACTCGATTGTTAAATATTACTTAATATTTCAAGTTCATGGCATAGATATTGAGTTCATAACGCAGCTTGGATTGGGTTTGGGGTATACTTGGACTTTGTTCGGACAGATTTACTTTAAGTTTGTATTTTTTATTTGTTACAGACTGTTCGGTTGGCAACCTAAGATGCATGGAAGGATTCTAGCGGGGCTTTGGACGCCAACATTGTAAGTTTCTTTGTATTTTTACTTGAATTAATTTCATTTCAATTTTTTTTTTCTATTTTTTTATTGAGAATTTCAAGAAATACTGAAAATTTTAATCTTGATTATTACCAAATCTCCAAATTAATTCAAACATATTAAAATTTAAATATCCGCTATTTAAAAATTTCCAAATTATCATTCCCATAACTTTAGGGACGAATTATAATATTCTATGTTTCGTTAAAGATTTTCAGAGCTTCCATTTCCATCCATGGGTTTAACGACTGATGACTTCGGGACGTCTTCCCCTAGTTATCAGTAGGTATGAGCATTATCAAAATAATCTTTCTTTTACACAATTACTTAAACGAACTTTTTATTTTATTTATTTTTTGCACTGTTACTTTATTTTACTTAACATTACTTATGTAATAATATATTTGAGAAATTAATTATTTTAATATTTATTATTTTGTACTATTACTTAAAATAATAAATATTTGGAAAATATATCATTTCGAAATAATTTATGTATATAAAATTTTGAAGTTTATTTCCATATATTCTTATTTTCAAATCAAATTATGTTATTTAGAAGAATTATTTTTTATGTTAATAGATGACTTTCCCTTGACAGGATGACTTCCCCTTGACAGGATGATTTCCCCTTGACTGGATGACTTGTGGATCGGCACAAGTGACTGGTTGTATTATGTAGATCTTTTTCGAGCATGGTGACCATGCGTATACATTATACTCATGAGTAGTAACATTTTTTATGCTTTCATTGTGTTTTATTTATTAAATATGGTTAGGACTTCTTGTACATCGCGTTTCTTTAATATCAATTGTTTAATTAATTAAAATTAATTACTGCAGATATTCTTTATATGTAAAAAAAATTAGAATGTCCATATTTCTATGCTAGAATGATGAATATCTATACAAATAATACAGTAACTACACCAAAGTCGATTCCTTAATTGGACTTACCATTAAACTACAATAAAATGGTACCAAATCTGGTACCATTTATGTAGTCAAGTTCTCAATTAAAAATAGTTCAGTTTAAAATAAAGATAGTGTTTTTCCGCGTTATACGCAATGGTCGCTAGTCTTTGTCAGCCGATTTCAGTAGAATGGTACGTACATTAGAGCGTGCAAGGTTGTATGTTGAAACTCGGGTGTCGGAGGCGTCCCGGGACGTTCTCTCTAGTTTAGGCTTATGCACCCGGATTTTTGTGTGAGAACCGTGGAATGTGTGTGTTGGTGTGCTTGTTTTACAATTTTTTATATACAGGAAGGAGTAGGATAGGTAGCATACTTTCTGGTGTGATTATTAATTATAAGTAGGTAGGGCCGGGCAGGGTGGTCACAGTCTCTGATCGGGTAGGCTCGTTTTCGCGTGACCAACCTGTTTCAGGAAATATAATTTGATTAACCCTTTCAGCGTTGAGTTGTCCGACGTTAAGCGTGCGCCGTGGACTGCCCACTCCGTACGAAAAAGACTGAATTTTCATTGCAAGGTATATTGATTGTAACTGAAGTAAATTATGCATATTATGCGTTCATAACCTAAACTGAACGGTTGTGTGAGAACGCATATATGGGTTCATAGCCAAAATCGAGTGGTTGTCTGAGGACGCATATATGGGTTCGTAGCCAAAATCGAATGGTTGTGTGAGAACGCATATATGGGTTCATAGCGCTGAAAGGGTTAATCAGCGGTGAATATCGGCGCGAATGAGGAATGCCATTTGCCTTCGATTTTACCAGGTTGATTTTTCGAATTTGGCGACTTGTGTCGCCATCGCGGTCGTGGTCGCGAGTTAGGTCCCGAAACGAACGTTTTCTTGCTCGGGGTTCTGCACGTGTGCACGGACAATGATTCCTACGATCGTTGGTCGTCCACGCGTGTTCCATACAGGTTCCGCGATGTTACTTTTTTGGTTCACCTTTATAAGTTATTCTTTGGTTTCCGTTATCAGGGAATCTCGAGCTTAGATTTAAGTTTCAGCAGGCACGGCACCCGAAGAAAAGAAGAAGCTACACGCCGAAGAGGACTACCAATGGTTCGCCATTTAAAAGGATTCGAAAGCATCCTTTCAAATGGTGGATCATTCTTGTTACTACTTTGTCACTGTGCTCGCTTACATGTGTAGATTTTCTTTTCAGCTGCAGCAAGCCTTTCCTTGTAAACTTACGGATTTTTATTTAGCGTTGCGAATAACTGATCACGGTTTGAATTAGAGGTGCGAAAATGTACTAGATCGTGGTTTGAATCAGAGTCGGGAATGGTTCCAGAGTACGATTTTAAATCAGAGTTGTGAATAAATGAAAATTTCGTGTTTTTAATTAGTGTTACGGAAAGATACTGATAGTGGTTGCTTTCAGTCGTTCTTTTGAATTTTTTATTACGAATTAAAGTTTATTTGCTTCGAGAATAATGCTGGAGTAATTTGTTATTAACGTTGTGATAATAATTTTCGCGTTTTTGTTTTGTTCATGGTAGTACTTTAAATTATAAAGATATTTGTCATTGGCCGATTAATTTCATAATGTTGCGAATTCCATATGTCGCTTATATTTTGAATTAGCTTTTTTTTATTATCAAATAATAATAGTTTCATGTTAGTTTCAGATCATTATTGGTCTAGTATGTTTTCTTTACAGCTTTCAATCTTCTTTCCTTTTTTTATTACAACTAATCCAATGATTGGGCTAGTTACACATTTGTCGAGTTACAGAAATTTGGCTCGAAAGTATTCTTCTATAACGATCATAAATACAAATTTATTCATTTATGTTGTATCTTATATTTATTTATTTATGTTGTATCTTATATATTTTTTTTCAAATACCTATTATTTAAAATCTTTTAGTAGAAATAGGTAGGGTATGGGATCATTTTCTTTTGATAGTAAAAAATAATAGTCAAAATTAAGGTTAACCTTCTGTTATAAATTCGTAATTAACCCTTTTCCCTATAACCACGAGTCACACTCGTGGCGCCGATTCTAGATAAAACACAATAAAAACACACAATATTTATGATAAAGTTCAATTTTAGCTTTAACCGTAATTTAAATTTACAATATTGAAAATTAACAAATACAAAATACGTGTAATATTTCGATACTTTGCGATTGACAGAGTGTCAAAGACGTGAATAACTATCGCTAGTATGTATGAAGATCGAAGAAATCGTAAGCCAAGGGGTTAATACGTTTCCAGTTTCAACACTGATAATAAAAAACTTTTTTAAACTTCAAAATCTTCCTTTCGACTAAATTCTTATCTTGGTCCGATTCGCCTCAGTTTACCCTATACCTCAATCATCGTTAGTTCCACTTTTAAAGACTCTGTTTCGAAAAACTAAGTGTATCTTAAAAAAAAGGTAGTAATTAATTTTTAGACGAACCAGAGCAATAACAAATCTCTGTTCTGTCGAACAAGTCACTGTAATTACTCCGACAAAAGTGTGCACCTCTACGGGTGATCGAACACGGTTCCAGTCCAGGTCCGAGTCTTTCTGAAACAAGGAGCCAAAGGAAAGAAAGCAACGCATGTGTCAGTGTTTTAGGGGTTCCAGGGGATGCCGCTAATTACCGAGGTTTGTCTGAGTCGTTACAGTGGCTATCGGCCCGCTACTTTTACCTCGAACTGGCTTCCATCTCTTCGACCATCCGCACCCTTTTGCGGCGTTGAGTCGGGTCTGCATTCAGAGCAGCCACGTGAAACGAGAAAGGTCCCGTTTCTGTCTCAAGCGTGTTAATTAGACGCGCCTTTGTTTCCTCAGAAGGAACCCGAACGAGGCAAATATGAACGATGAAGCGACCCTTGAATTTTGTCTCTCGCTTGATATCGCGACCGCCGACGCGCGAATTATTTATGCCGTGGGATTGTACGGAAGTTTCATAAGGGGAATCCTGCCGGTGTTTTCGGCTCTGTTATTCTGCTTGCATTCTGATGTCAGCAACGATGTTCGGCACGGTAAGAATTAATATATTAGGTCGTTCGGATAGTTCTATTGAATTTAGTTGTTTAAATTTGAATAACGGCTCCGTCAAACGTTAGCGAACTCAGTTGATCCTCGAACGACTGTTTAGGAGTGACTCGAGAAGCTGATGCTGAGTCATTTATGATCCGTGATAAGATTCTCGTTATATGTATCTGAGAACTATTTTCTTTGCAAAATTATAGTTAATTAAATCGGTAACGAATTGCTGGGTCATTTGTGATCCGTGATAACATTTTCGTAATATGTACCTGAGAACTAATTTCTCTACTAAAATTATAGTTGTAGGAATAGTAGAGTGTATTTGAAATGCTTTTTACAGTGGTTGACTTAACCCATTGACTGCCAACTACGAGATATCC
>SMSQ01022222.1:0-10833 GCA_019453375.1 Ctenoplectra terminalis | reverse complement strand
TAAAATAATTATATTATATGCGATTCGGGACACTGCATTAATCCAAGCGGTGAGCGAGAGTCACCTCTCGAGCGCAAAGGGTTAAATTTTGCTCCGAAAGAGCTGGACGGTTAAGTGTTAAGATATAATTTTCCAAATTTATATAAAACAGATGCAACATTGTTTGATACTACTTTTACTTCAATCCTTATTATTCAGTATTCGACTCTTTTTACTTACACCACTTTTACATTAAACGGCTCAATCGATGCCCCACTGTAGTCAAAAGTTTAAACGCTTCTATCAATATGTTCCAATTAACGAACTAAATCGAAAAGAAAGGATCGTACCACCCCGTCTAAGGACAGGATACGCTAGAGTAACAGATCAACGCCAAACTGAAAAAAACAGAACCATCCTTTCGCAGTTTATGCCGAACCCAACGATTAACACGTTAAACGCCACGCCGATTTTGGTCGACTTTCCTTTAGGCTGTGTGCTGTGATAATAATTCAAAAACATTTGGTCGCAAAATAATTAGGAATCTAAGCAGAAAATTGTAAAGGCCTGCAAAGGAATATGGTAACTTTGTTTAATGTGATTTAACCTTTTTCGGACGCATGTCTACTCTCAGCCACCAGAGCCTTTTTACCGTTTCAGTCGAATGTCTGCTCTAAGCCACCATAATAAGAAACCGTACTAATCATATACTGTATTTATCCATGCATCAGTTTACAATTTATCTGCACTTATATAAATACCTAATGGACCTATTCACGAACTGATGCGACCTATTCATAATTAATAAATCTCATTTATTCTTTATAATCTTGCATGTTATGCATCACTGCTCTTTCTCCGGAAATTAATTCCGACCAGTGCGACAGCCATGTCCAAATTGAATACGTCCGAAAAGGGTTAGTAGAACTCGTTGATGAATTATAAGATACTATTTTCTGAAATTGATACTGTCAGTTTTCAGAAATCAACGACGCCTAACCGAAAATTTCAGCGTCGGTCCGCAGGGACCAACGACACACATGCTCTACGAATATACAGTGCTGTGCAAAAGTCTTAGACCATCTGCATTACTGATCTTATAATTATAATTAAACATATTTTAGGGAAACATTTCTAAACACTGTTACATTCAAATTTTTCCATATTGCCATTCTTGTGTTGGTCATTCATAATTTTATTTGCTGAAAACATATTTTAAAAATTTTGTAATAAGCAGAACCTTGATTAAAATATTATGGAACGCGTATGCAAAGTGTAAAGGAAATACGTGAAGGATATCAAAAAGGAAAAAATCATTTTCTTGAATTGCCGATAACAGAATAACAGGAAATGCGAAATGAGTTTATTAAAATTTTTCAACAACTTTCTAAAAAAAAAAAAAAGAAAAAAAATTGTCGCGTAGTGAAAGTAAAAGGAGAATACACAAAATACTGATCATTCTAAGTAAATCAATATTACTCGATCTAATTAACATCTCGTGAATCTAATTCTTAAAAAAAAATTAATAAATAACGGAAAAATTAAAATAATATCAATCCATCTCGATTTCGTTTCTGAAATAGCAAAATATTTTTTTTGGCAGGTGATCTAAGACTTTTACACAGTACTGTACATCTGCTGAAACACAAAGACGGAGACATAAAATTAAATCCGAAACGGTTTTAAGCTCATCAAACCGCATAAAAAATGCACTAAGATACTAAAAACTCAAATTATCAAACCGTTGCTAATGACCACGCAGTCGATGAGACGTAAAACTAACATTAACAACAGCAACAAAATTGTTCGCATCGTTTACGAATAATAAAGCAACGTCGCACTCCTTTTTTACATTTATCGCAACGTCTCCTTTTTATAAGAGAAATGTGTCAAATTGATACACGAGTCTGACGAGGGTTAAATACAACGCGCTTAAAAACTGGGAAACGTTCAAATGGACATTTCGCGTGTAACGACTTGGGACCTAATACATTGTGAATTAAACCAGTTTAACCGCACGAGTAACTTACTGTTGCCTACATAAACAAGCAGTACAAATGGTAAACATTACAGTCTCTGTATTGGAACCGCTGAACTGCTTTCGGTTGGGTAAAGTTAGTGTACCGACCTGTATTCGTGTACAGTGTACACTCTAACTATAAAGTGTATTCAAAAAATGTTATAATTTGACACGACCTTTTTTAAATATTCTATATTTGTACAATTATTAATTTTCTTAATTTTATGAAGATCGTGGTTTCTGTCTACCTAAAAGAAACGTCTGAGTGATTTTGACGCTCCTGGACATAAATCACCGGAAACCTAATAAATTTAGAATAAAAAAAGTTTATGTTACAGTCATGAAATCAACCTGCTACTCTCCATTTGTTTACATTATACAGAATTTTTATTTATACTGTCTTTTTAAATCAAAACTTAGTTTTTTTAACCCATTGACTGCCAGGCATATTTAGAGCGTCTTGCCCTGGGCGCCAAGCTTTTATTTTAAAGAATACATGAAATTTTACAAAATATAATAGTATTAAGTTACCGATATAATATTGTAATGGCATTTACAGTAATTTTTATTGAAAAAAAAAACAAAAAAAAACACTAATAATTCTTAACTCAAATGGCCATTTGAAATTAATCTAAAATTGCAGCGCACACTACGAGATATCTCGTAGCTGGCAGTCAATGGGTTAAAAACGTAATTTTTTCTTCAATAAGCAGACAAAATTCGAGCTACAGAGGGTTAATTTCAAATTGTTGAAAAAATTAGCAAGGAATTTGATATAGAGTAGAATTTCGATAATTCGGTATTCAATTGTTCGGCATACCCGATAGTCCGGTACACTGGAGATGAAATGCGATAAAGATGCAATAAAAAAATTAAATTATTTATATTCTATGGATTTCTATTTTAATACATTAACCACGCATATTTTTTAAATTATTTTCCTCGCTTTTATCGTATTACCGAAATATAATTCAATAATCCGGCGAATTTGATAATCCGACGCTGTCGAAGTCCCGAACGCGCCAGATAATCAGAATTCTACTGTAGATATAATCCGGAAAGTGGTTCCAAACTTTTGCCCGGTAGTGTATATCCATCATGAGCGTTTAAAACTGACATTCAAAAGGTTTTTTTACGTTTGAAAAGTTCCTAGTGGGCCATTCCGACCCGTCTGATCCTACTGATGTTAAACGTGAAATATATTCAAGATTAGTTCTTTTTGCTAAATTTTTGCAACGCTGCGCTCTATTTAAAAAAAAAAAAAAAAAAGAAAGATAAATTTTCCTAACTATTGCAATTCTCGTTCGCAATCGAGCTCTATCGATACAGAAAGCTGTATAACTTCACAATTAATTTTCTGCAAAGTTATTCAAAATCTATTATTAAAATTTATGATTAAAAATATAAAATAAAATTTAAACCGAGTATTCTACAGATAATACTAAATAAATTGAATAGACAGTTTTTTTATATATTTTTTACAATTGGACAAAGGTCACATGATTTTTAATAAATCGTTTAAATATTGATAAATAATAATTTTTTTTTCTCCTAATTCAAACGTTATTTTGCAAGTTTCTTCATTCAATATATTTATTATTTTCTTAAGAATCGCTACTAAAAATATGATTATATTTTGTTTCTTAAGTTTTGGGAAAATGGGTCAAATGTATAAAAAATACAATTTTACAGGACAACCGATGATTCATTTGTTAATCGATTTATCTTATTGATTTATCATATATTACTATATTAAAATTTTATAATACTACAAATATATAACCTAGAAGTCATTAACAAAATGTAGAATTTTTTTTCCTGTTAAAAGAACAACTTTCTTTTCGTACTAAAAATTGCACTATATTTTAACACTGAAATTAACAAATCGGTCAAATCACCAGTTCGTAATTTCTTATACAAATTCCACAAATTTTAAGCAGTGCACTTTTAATTAGGGTAATGTATTTCCTTTGAAATACCAAACAGAATAAATATTTGTTAATGTGAAAATAGTTCTTTACTTATTTAATTTGATATCACACGAAAAACCGGTTATATAGTATTAGAGATATTTTACCCCAGGTAATGTACTTTTTTCCCCGACTACGGAGCAAATTGTCTATTTATGACAATTTTGTGATATAACTCAATAAAAAATACCAGTACCGACCAACAAATTTTGTAAAAGTAAACAATCATACTTTATATAAAATACAATATTAAATTTTACAAAATTTTAAATAAAATACAAAATTAAATATCTCCAGATTGTTATAACTAAATTCTACATACGTAAATATAAAAAAAAATGAACTTTCATCCCCACCCTATCCTATTTTACATAATTTCCTCTAAAATATAAGTTTCAAGATTCGTTTCTCTTACATTATGTATTTTTCCAAACATTCATTCTTGTGATTTCATTGATACAAGTAGGCATACTTTAATCTCAATAGTTTTAACCCTCAATAGCCCGAATTTTGTCTGCTTATTGAAGAAAAAATTACGATCGATTACAGTTTTTCACTTTAATTTGAAAATGTTTAAACTAACAATTACCGTAGATGGATCGTGGTGTCGCTACAGTAATACAGTAATCAAATTTAACACTAAACCTACCAACGATTAAATTATACCTATTTGTATCAAAGAAATTACAATACTAGATGCTTGAAAAAATACATAATGCTAGAGAAACAAATCTTTAACCATATATTTTACAGAAAATCACAAAAAAATACTCAAAAGTGTACTGAAAGTAATTTATAAAATTTGTGTGAGAAATTACGAATCGGTCATTTGACCGCTCCGGTAGCTTTAGTGTCAATAGCGCAATGATAACTAAAGAAAATTAATTTTTTAAAATATAGATACATCAGTTTCTAACTTTTAGGTCACTACGGTCCCATAGAGGGTTAATGTTCACACGATATAAATCAAAATCTATAACAGAAAAAGAAAAAATGATTTTTTAAAATATTTTTTAGTTACGACCCCCCTTAAACTTTTAGTCTAAGGATTCTTTTCACATCCGTACGCATAGAAAGATAAATAGCAACGATATCTATGTTATCTTAAATAGAAATCGGATCCTTTTCACACAACTTTGTGACGTCGGAACTCGCCTGTCCGGGAAAATATTTTGAATGAAATACAACCGAGGATAAAAGCACTCGTAATGCTACACGTATAGATGAAAATGTTCACTTTGTCGGAATATGGGCACCCTTGCGCTTGAAACATGGACATCCCCCGTCCTTTCGGTTGTAGGTAATGCGAGTCGACTTGCAGCTTCGAGACAATGTGCAACTCTTTGAAATGTTCCACGGTGCTCAGAAATATTTACAAGAGAAGGACACCGTAAATATTGAATAAAATGTAGGATATTACAGTATTGAGATGTAACTAGATATTGTATCCGCATTTATATTTCATGAATCAGTAGAACCCCACATGTCGCTGAGGCGGAAAAAGAACGACACAATTGAAAGAATGAAATTTTTCCAGGGAGCGAAGAAAACTAGGAATGGGTTTCTCGAAACATAAGAAAGTTTCCAGTTTCAAGAATTCGAAGCATTGGACTTTTTTCGTGATTCAAAATTCTCGAAACCTGTTCCCGAAACCCTGAAAGAAAACAATCAAAAATTTATCTCATCGCGCTACCATTAACGGTAATTCTTCGAAAAACTTTTCACCACTCCTGGCACTATAATGGATAAAATTAAAAAAAAAAAAGATTGGATCCTGAAACAGTTCCGATGTTAATGTTCTTGAATAAAAAACAGAATTAGATATTCTTGTATACAATTATGTTTTTGCTACTATTTTGTTTAACCTTCATACGCTCCTCAGAAATAGTTACACGAATGATGTTACTTTTTTATCGACTTTATTAATATCTTACGAAAAATGTTAAGATGTTTTTTACTGATAATTTTAGAACGAAATTGGAACACGTTACTTGACATCTGAAAAATGCACCCTTTTACATATATATTTTTTACTTTGCGTGAACTTTTATAAAACATTGATCGCAGATTTTCTTTACTAAGCTCTCAAGTTTATTATTGTTTATTATACTAATTTTTTCGGATTAGAAAATTGATTTGGTTTTTGAATAGATGTTACAAAAGTTTTACAGAGACAAAATTTAGGCCCCTTACCATATAAGATCCTAATAATTTTATATTTTAAACAAATATATTAAATTACAATACAATGAGAAAGAAATCAAACGCTTTATAATATCTAGAAACAGATAATGGGTGAACTTTCACTCGAGAAGCGTATGAGGATTAACTATGGTTAACACTAAATCTACCGACGATTAAAGCAGACCTATTTGTACCCAAAGAGATAAAAACGATAGGTATTCTAAAAAAAATACATAACGTAAGGAGAACAAATCTTGACCTATATTTTTCAAAGAAAATCACGAAAAATTGCATAAACTGAATCGCGTAAATTAATATAATTCCTATGAGAAATTAGTTTGGAAGTTTCAGTGTTAGTAAAGATTTTGTGCAAAAATTTTGTTAAGATATCAGTTCTTAAAGCAAAATATGTAAAAGAAAATTGTATCTTTCCTGTTACAAAGTAAAATCAGTTCTTAAGTTTCGAGTGTTTTGAAATCTTACCAAGTTTTCAGTTTCGAGAATTTAAAAATTAAATTCCAACACACCCCTAAAGAAAATCATTTGGTTATATTTGTAATTGAATAACGAAAAAAATTATATTGGAGTAAATATTTCTAAGACCAGTGAGACATTTAACTAAACATTAAAAATTTTGCAGCTGTGTCATCGTTCTTCTAGATCGGCGAGTAAAAACGTGATGTAGTAAAATAATAGGATATTAAAAAACAAACATTTGTACCGTCGGTAACGAAAGGAAAATGAATCATATTAAGAAAAATAGTAAACGCTTATTGTTGAAACGGTTGAAAAAAATTGAAGACATCAGAAGACTTATTTTTCAGTTGCATAAGAATGGAACCCACAGAAAATGGCTCGATCGTTCTCTAAATCTGTCCATTTCAGCAAAACGTAATTTTAAGATTTAATTCCAAGTAATTTAAAAATATTTACAATTTATCTCTTCCATTGGATATTTGAAAACGTGTTCCACGTATCTGTTAACTTTCTGCATTAAGATTCCACATGCTAGGTATAGAAATCTCAAGATCTTAAGTCAGCTAAACTGTTTCTCCGAGTCAAAACTCGATTGTCAAGTTCCTGTGAATCAACGCTAAAACAACTTCCGATTCCCTGTATCAAGGAAACCTAAAGCATTCCTAATCATTTCGAGGAATCCCGTGGTAAACGTTAAGCACACTTCGTACGTGAGCGCGCTAAACATTGAGCACACACGTATCGTGCGTGGAAACCGCGAAAAGCTAAAGAAAAAGTAGCAGTGCGTCAGAAGATGGAGGGGCGCTCTAGAAAACGCTCGGTTCCGAGTAATCGAAGAAGCTCGAAATTCGATTCGGAGCAAGACTCAAATTAGTCCGAGCATCTCGTCGGCGGCGTAAGCGGAAATCCGAGAAAGAAGCTTCGCACTAACAGAGACTAACCTTTGCATTCGTTGGCATCTCTGGCAGTGGCTCGTGCCCAGGGTCGATCGAAGTGGAACGGCCGACACCTCTCGCAGTCCCTGCCGGCGGTGTTGTGCCTGCACTCGCAGGCGACCTCGCCGTCCTTGCCTTGGATGCACCTTGCCGCGTGGCCGTTGCACTTACACCTGCCGCCGACGGCGAAGTCCGAGACGGCGTAGTGATGAGCGAGCGTGCTCGTCCCTAGATTGCTCGCGAGGGTGCTGCTCGTGCTGGTCGAGATGGTGACCGCGGCGAAGCTGGTATCACCATCGTCGACAGCGTCGTTCGACTGCATCTCTTGCGGAGCGATCACCTGGTGTACCGAGGGTAAAGCGGTCGCCAATGGATCCATCGAACCTCTAACCGGGATCTTCTGGTTCTTCAGCCTCTCCTCTCGCTCCCTCTCGCGTTTAGCCAACTCCTCGAGGCCAAGGCCGTGATCGTGATCGTGATCGTGATCGCGATCGCGATCGTCGCCTGCTCCACCGAGCTGGGAGACTTGCTCCTGAGATGGCTGCTGGGGCATGTGAAGCCGATTGAAAACGACACGGACGTCGGTCGCGGTAACCCAATCTTGGAGAACAGGCGAATTATCGAAGTCGGAGGCCGACGGACGACCCTCGAGGGTGCTGAACGCGATCCTGCCGACGGGAGCGAGGCCGTTGCCACCGGTGTATCGATGACTGTCGGTGCATCTCGCCTCTTGCTCGTTCGCTTTCGTGATGGTCGCCCGGTTCGGTCTGCCGTAAACTCGGCGACACTGGGAGGAATAAAACTGGAAAGGTTGCCACGTCTTCCCGTAGTCCATCGATTTGTATATCGCTATAGAGTCCGGCTTGGCCGCCTTTGGGCAGAATTGCAGGCTGACGTAGGTCAGTTCGTACTTTTTTCCTAGAGAGAGGGTCAAGGTCACGTTGTCTGGCGGCGCGGAGAAACTCTGGGACGTAACGAGCGGCTCGCTCCGCCAACAGGTCACGTTGTTGGGGTTGCTCACATCCGTCAGGTAGCTCGCGGGGAATCGACGCCGCGGCGTGCTGTCGTCGCATATGTGACACTGACCTATACCCGTGCTACCGCCCGGTTGCTCGATCACGTCGCAGTATCTCGTTGGTCCGCCGCTTCCGCAGGTCGACGAGGCCTCAACGGCCGCACCGAACGCAGCGTTCACGAAATTCGGAATGCATCGGCGCGGTCTGTCCTCGTCGTAGCACGGATCCGACGGATGTTGCTGACTCGGGAACGTCTTCGCGTAAATCTCGCTCCCTGCCAACGCGTTTCCGTGATCAAACAGAATCGCTACGCAGATGATTCCGAGTAACCCCGCTGCTGCTGCTGCTGCTGCTGCTCGATTCTTCATCTTTACCGGCGTTGTTCGCGCGCGTTCCGATTTCCGAGGTCTCTCTTCTCTTCTTTTCTCTTCTTTTCTCTTCTCTTCTATACTCTTCTCTCCTCCCTATCTCTTTCTCTCTGTTCCTCGAGCTCTTCTTCCCTCTTCCGCTTCTCTTCTGTATCGCCTCCTACCCCTCCCCCTCCCCCTCAGACCCTTGCTGTGTCACCTACGCACAAACTGTCCTTGTTTCGTTCAAGAATTATTTCCTCGCTCTGTTCTTCTCTGGCAAAAGAAGAACGACGAGGGTAGCGATCTCGACGATCTTTGGCGCGATCCTGTTCGATCTCGGCGAGTTTCAAAACCGTCGATCCTACGCTTCTCTCCTGCTCGTCATCGTCGAGCGATCGACTAATCTTCGAGCGTATCGTTAACCACCACGCCACGCTCTTCGATCTTCCCTCCCATTCGCATTATCTCAATGATCGCGGGAAAAAAAAAACAAAACAAAACAAAACGATGCGTAACGAGCCACGCGTTTTTCCTCGACAAACCGATCGATCCAATTCAAATTTCGTCGCGATTGTATCCGCGATGCGAAACGAATTTTTCGAACGTTCAACGATTCTCCCTGTCCGACCGGCTCGGGATATATTTCATCGAGTGTCTCTCAGGTGTATTCGATTTTCAAGCAGAACGTGCGTGTCAGTCTCATTCCTAAGCGAGACGTACAATCGTGACGAGATAGGGGCGCGTGCGCGTACACATGCGACGGGCTGCGTTTGAACGCGAAGCAAATATCTCGGGAAAGACTGAACACGATGCGCGACACGCCGCTCGAACCGATGCGAACCGAAGTGAAACGAAAAACCGACGACAACAATCCTCCACCGACGGCGGCTCGCCGCTAACTGAATCACCGTCCTTGCGCGGTGTGCATCCGTACTGTTTCGAGTCCCTCTCTGTGTTCGCAGTCATCCCCACCATCGCTCTTCTCTCGCTCAGCCGAGTCTCCCTCTCTTTTCGCTTTGACCGTCGGCTCGCATCCTCTCATCCAAGACCAATTTCTCTTCGGCCAATCCGGCGACGCCACTACTCGCGACGACCCCACTACTCGCGTTCCGCCACACTGGATCGAGGATCCAGCAGCCACGCCGCGCTACCGGTAACCAGCCGACCACTGGACCAGCAGACGATATTCTCTTCTCTTCTCTTCTCTTCTCTTCTTTTCTCATCTCTTCGCATCTCTTCGAGAAAGATTGGCCCGAAGAAATTTTTTCGAGGGTTGCCAGAAATTTTTAACCGACGTTAGCGTTAACCACGATTAAGTCTCCATTTTGCTTGATTCTCGCCAGAGACCGTTCGTTTGATGGGAATCGCTTCATATTCCATCGTCTCGCGTTAAATGCGAGTAGAATTTATATACGATGTTACGAAGTTATCTTTGAAATATTAATTTTAGATTGATTCACTTCTGCGCGGCGAATTAAAAATTTAATAGAAGTCTGTGAAATTGTGGTTTAACGTTAAGTATTTTATATTTTGTGGAGAAAAATGAAGAGAATTATTTGTGATGTAACATAAAATGTTTTTGTATATAAATATTTATATGATATCAGAACTGTTCCTTCGATTTGTTTATTGTATCACTATTTTTATATCGTGTTTTTAATACATTCGAGAGGATTTATCGCGTAGTTAGTTTGTCATTGGTATTATTTAATTCGTAACTTAGTTTTGTACTCGTTCGACTATTTGGTTATTTGATTACAAAAATATAATACACGGTAATGCAATTTAAGAACAAAATGTAATGCGACCAAAAAAGGTTAAAAAAAGCATTCGTTAATTATTGTGCTGAATATAAAAATGTTTAAAAAAACAATGTAAAAGCTTTGTTGAAAAATACAAACA
>SMSQ01022220.1:2994-13842 GCA_019453375.1 Ctenoplectra terminalis | reverse complement strand
TTTTTTTTTGCTAAATTAGATACTATGCGAGTAGAACTTTGCAGTACAATTTCCAGAAATTCAAAAAAATAAGCCACGGACCGTGTTTGGAATTTTTTCTCAACAACGTGGTAGCGAACGTGTTAACTGCCCTCTGCACGGTGAAGTGCACGCACCAAACTTGTGAAACGATTTTTCAACATTTCTCGGTATAGAGAAGAAAAGAAAAAAAATTGCAATTAGTGTAGCAGTTTCGATCACGTTTGCCGAACGAAAATAATATTTTCGCGGTGTCGAGTTTCCAGTGTCCGCTTACGTCGTCGCGTAAGACAAAATGGTATAATTGATATAGAGGAAAATGGAGACATCGGTACGAGATGTCGGTCACAAGTTACTCATACTCGGGCGAACGAGTTCTCTTTAAAAACAACACACGGGCATTAGTCAGCCGTGATAGAGGAGAACTTGTTCGCTTTAAAGCGAGTTTTACTAGAAAAACAGCCTGGCCATGTTAGTCATCCGAAGCGATACAGTGTGCTCTTGAAAACGGAACGTGTGAATTCAGAGACAGGTGCTTTTTTTCTCTTTAACCTCTTGCCTTAAGATTTTCTCTGCATTCATACACATTTACAATTATTCACTGCTTTAACACCGTGTCAGATGCGAAACACTGAAAAATTATACGTATCTAATATCTGGTAATTTTCAATCTTATAAATTGAAATAGTTGAAATTAAAATTAAAATTAAAACTTACTGTAAGTATAGTGTGTCTTTATTATATTTGAACCATAATTTCAGCCACGAGTGCAAAGTGTTAACGAAACTGAAGATCATCGATGACTCACGTATGACAATAAATGTAAAATAAAATAAAATATATAAATATGTAAAAAAAAGACAGTGGATAAGTTAATGAATAAACAAAACAAATTGTAATTAAATACAATATATTTTTCAGACCGTCGCTGGTAGCCATGAATTTATTGCAACATTGATTATTGAAAAGAAAAATCAATAATGTTGAATTAAATTAGAAAAATGAATTGATTATATTTATTCACTCTAAATTATTTCAGAATGTTGGGAGAAAAGCTCGTGGATTGGAAATATTAAAAATTGAAAGTATTCAGAGGGTGAAATCCACGGAAGGAGCGGAAACGATAGCTTTGGCTCGTCGCACGAGGAAAAAGCTGCACGCAAAACGTTTGTCCCTCTGTTTTTATGCACCGATCGTGGGAGTGAATGACGTCATTCGTTTTTTTTTCCGAGAAAACCGACTGCCACGGTTAGCAATTTGCGGAAACGAGAATAACGCTCGTCGTGTAGTTTCGGTTCAAGGATGACCCGTGATCGTCTCGCATCGCAAGTTTACTGATTCATCGGGTTATAATGTTCGTGCGACATTTATCGTTTGGTCTGTTTCATTTTTATTTTCTGTTTTTTTAATTGGAAAAAGTTAAATTTTTTTTACCAAGAAAAACTTTTCAAGGAAAGAGCTAAAGAACAAATATGTATTTGAGAAAATTGTATAGAGTTTTGTGAACACAAAAACTGTAACGTTATAATTTTGTTAATTAGATTTGTAAATTTATTAAATGGAAATTTAATNTGTTCGTGCGACATTTATCGTTTGGTCTGTTTCATTTTTATTTTCTGTTTTTTTAATTGGAAAAAGTTAAATTTTTTTTACCAAGAAAAACTTTTCAAGGAAAGAGCTAAAGAACAAATATGTATTTGAGAAAATTGTATAGAGTTTTGTGAACACAAAAACTGTAACGTTATAATTTTGTTAATTAGATTTGTAAATTTATTAAATGGAAATTTAATTAATTTCTAACTATATATTTTTGGAAATTTTCTGTAATTTTGTGTTATATTGTATCTGTTTATTCTAACAATTAATTATGATATTTGTACACTAAATTATTTTACTGTGTTGTATAGTATATATTAAATAATGATTTTTGTTTCACGCATTTTAATTATTTTTCAGCGGTAAATGATATTAGAATCATAGATTCAAAAATATTCACATAAGGTATTATAATAGAGAAGTATTCTCTTAGGAAGAAATACGAATTAGAGAATAGCTCAAAAAGAAGCATAGTATTAATATTCATCGAAGCAAAGTTATGTATACAAACTTGAAAAATTAACGTTCGACGTCCGAAGTTTATTGAAGAATCAGAAATTCAAATGACGTTGGCAATAATATTTGCAATGGTTTATTTGCCGATGCGAAATTTCTTTGAAAAACCCAACCAGTAATAACGCTGCATATTTTGTCTACAAACATAATAATACCTTGGCCTTTAATACCCGTTCTCTTTTTAAATTACACACTCTTGAACATTCTATGCAATTTCTATTCTATATCCACTACTTTCATAATAATTTTCTAACTTGTAATACTGCTCAAATAAATTACTTTAATTTCCTTCGTTAAAAACTCTTAGTTAAAATAAATAAAAAATAAATAAATAAATAAATAAATAAAATAATACAAGCTTTGAAATCTAACAAACTACTTTTCTATCAGAAAAGAAAAGAAAAAAAAATTATAACAATCATACTTATATAATAACCACACTATTTAACAAACATCCATTTAACCACAATAAAAATAAAAAATTATAAGAATCATACTTGTATAACAACCACACTATTCAACAAACATCCATTAAACCATAATAAAAATAAAAAATTATAAGAGTCATACTTATATAACAACCACTCTATTCAACAAACATCCATTAAACCATAAAAATAAAAAAACAAATAAATATAAATAACAAAGTATGGACGAAAAATATTATTCGACACTTATTTCCTCGCGTTTAACAATAACTGCTCAAAACGATTCCAAACTAACACTTCCGCCACGCCGGAAGCCACCAAAAAGTACTAAACAGCGAATGTATGCTTTCACCAGGATTAAAAAAGAATTTAATCATCCAATTAAAAGATTTCGTTGGATAAAATTATTTATACCTGCAAGTTGCTTACGAAACATTATCTATACACGCTAAATACAAGAATAAAATAATTTAATGACAGACTGTTCGCGCGCGGTGCACCAAAATGGCTCCAAATAGCATGAAAACAGGGATAGTTTCACGGACGGTCGCTATTCGTCGCGAAATGGTTGATATATTATCAGGTGGCTGGAAGATGCACGCACGACCTTGCGTTACTTGACGTCAATCGACCAGTGAAATGCGTGACGGATCATAAATGTATTCTAATAAATTAACACGATCGCCAAGCGTAAACGCGTGCGCGCGCAACGAGCGTGACATCTTTCAAGGTGTTACATTTTTTTTCTTTCATGGAACGATTCGATCAATTATGCACGAAACGTGACTCGAAACGTAAACCTATCCGTATCCAACATTTTATCGAGCGATATAATTTTCTATCCACGTGAAATTCATTTTTTAAGTTATCGGTCGAAAGACGCGGAAACTAATTTAAAAAAAGAAAAGGTATAATTTCGCTTCTTACGATAACACTGCAACGTGAGTCAATATATGTACATTTCCGAGAGTGACGCAGAACTACGTCAGATTGTTCAGCGTGATAATTCCAACCGATACATCTATATATGTATACTTGTCAAGAATTTTTACACAATAACAAATTATCTCTTTACTAATTTCACTTATAACTAAACTCAGAACAAGAACCACCAACGCGGTTAAAATTAGCGGTTTACATATCTTCTGATAATTTCTATAAATTTACAATTTTTAGGAATCTTTTCCGTAACGAATACGAATATTTACTTTAATCGTTTGTAATAAAAAGTGTTAAAGAAGAAAAAGAAAGATATATTTTGTAAGTCTGATCGCTTTAGCGCTGTATTTCCTATTCGATCAATTTTGCATAAAATTTTATCAGACTTTAAAAACCAGACCGCACGAATAAATTGAAAGAGAAAGAAACAAAAAAAAGGAAATAATTATAACTTACAGTTAGAAACCCGAGAAGCTCGTTAAAAATCATTCGATCAGCGCAGCGATTTTCGCCCTGGGCAATATTGAAAAAATCGATACCACGATCGTCGCGGTACGATACAGAAACAAAAAGGAATCGCAAAATACGGCTCGGGGCATCATAACACACGGTATCATATGTATCTCCTCCCACTCTTTCTCTCTGCACGCACGTACCTGTCCCGGCGAGAGATTCTGCAATGTTAACCTTTTGCACTCCTAAACTTTTTTAAGTTTCACGGGACTATTGTGAAAATTTAAATAAGAAAAAAATGTTACAAACGATTACGATTATTTCGCGCATTTGGTTAACTCCTTGACCTCGAACCATGGTAATTTCAAGACTAAATGAACAATGACGAGTTCCATTCGTCGCGACAATCGAACTACTTTGTATTACAGTTAAATTGTACAAATTTCTTTGCTTCGCGATAAGAAAACTTATTTTATTTTCGGAAAAAAATTAAATCGTTAAAATATCAAATCAATCGAGATAAAAAATAATTTATATTAAATCGAGATGAGAAATAATTTAAATCAATTCGAGATGAGAAATAATTTAAATTAAATCGAGATGAGAAATAATTTAAAATCAATTCGAGATGAAAAATAATTTAAATTAAATCGAGATGAAGAATAATATAAATTAAATCGCGCGTCAATAGATCAATCCGCTTCATTTTTAAACCTCGAATCGACAGACATACAATGTTGAACTACAAATTTAACCTCGTAAGAAAATTACACGTGTCGCTCATAACTCCGCGAAAATCATACATTCTTTTTTCTTACTTCTTCGTTCGGTTAACACTGAACCTACCAAAGCGGTCAAATGACCGTTTCGTAATTTCTTCTCCAAATTTGATAAATCATTAACCGTGCACTTTTGAATATTTTTTTCTGATATTCCGTAAAGTATACGGTCAAAGATTTGTTTCTCTAGCATCGTGTATTTTTCCAAGTATCTATTACTATAATTTCTTTGATACAAGCAGGTACAGTTTAATCGTCGGTAGGTTTACTGTTAATCTGTTCGGTCTTAAAATTAAAAAGCAAAATAAAAAATTGATAGCCATGGTGTGCAAAGGGTTAAACACGCGCGCCCAAGAGAGAAACAGTGACGTCGTCGACCTGCTCCTCGGCCGCGGGAGGACGATACGCGTCGCGAGAGCGGACCGAGCGCGGCCCGATTTATTCAGAATCGAGCAGAGACGGGTGTGCCCGCGATCGATCATCGCGTGGATCGTTCGCTGGTCAACGTGCACGAGGCAAAACATAAGCACGCGTGCCCCTGGCGTGCTTTCCGCGTGTCCTGCGAGAGCGTGCCTTCGGTCACTACCGCCGATGACCTCGACCGTTCGTCGCTCAGGCGTCGCGGAACCAAAACGTGTTTACAAAGAGCGCTATAAGAGAGAAAGAATCTGAAATCTAAACTCCATCATGGTTGGGAGGCATTTCGGCGCATGGCATGCCGTGTCCTACGGAATTGGTCTAGGAATTCCTGGCTCGTCCCAGTTAAACAATACGGGTCGGTTTTCAAACGCCGAATCGGCTCGACGCTCGAACTACCGATGGCGGTCGAACGACCGGTTCTCGATTCTCCATACAAACTCCATAAATTTTCAAAGTTACATTCTCAACGATCTTTCAATTCCTAGTGAAACATTAAAGAAAAGAAAAAAATACCTTTAGCGATTTCTTTGATACAAATAGACGTACTCCAATTAACACTAACCTTTAACAGTGGTATTTATTTAAAACACTGTTCCGGTGGGAAATCATTTTCTCTCGAGCTGTGTCGATTACCTACTATTTTCTCAAAAAAAAAAAAAAAAAATTCATTACATAAAACAACGCAATATTCTCGGAATGTTAAAACAAAAACTATTTTTACCCAGTACGATACACCATCCTAGTAATTCTTTGCGTCGACGACTGAAACTAGACTGCTGTAAAGACTTAACTACCAACGATTCATCCGTACTCGGTCAACGGTCAAAAATTCGTATCGCACAGTCAATACCTTCGTATCTCTAACAGGAAATCATATTCCCTGGAAAGCGACAAATTTATAAAATTCCTGCCGATTACCAATCGATCTTTTTTTTTTTTTTTTTATCTTTTTCTTTTCTTTTTCTTCTTTTACCACCGCGGTGGTTCCCAAAGAGCGTCGAGGCGGATCGTAAAAGGACCCGTCTTTTTTTCACGCGCATCGGAGCCCCCGCGGAGGGATTATTTCGAAACGAAGGGACACCGAGCAGGCAGCCAGACTATGGTGGTGGCGGCTTTCGACGGGACGCCAGAGTTCGTCGTCCGCGCGACACACGTATTTTCGATGCGTGTAAAAGAGCATGGAACAGGGACGGGCGAATCGTGCATGTACATATGCGCGCGCACTCACACGCGCGCACGAGAGCGCCCAACGAGCATCGTCACACCGTAACGCGAATATGTACGAAGGGAAGCACGCAGCCAGACGAGGGACACACGCGCGCGTTACACGGCGGCCGCGAATGGCATCGACTTTTTCGCCGTTCGAGGAGACACTGGCGCGTACACGGGGAACATCGTTCCGTTGAAATCGTGGTCGGTAGGTTTGCTCGTAATAAGAGTGGCCATTTAACACTCACCTGAATCGCCATACACATTGAATATGGAAGGTACGGTGGGGCGTTCGTTAGCGAAAACGCGACTCCGTAGGTGACAGTACAATCCGAACACTCACGTACGTCCGCACGCTAGAAAAGCCTGTGGACAACTGACGGAAATGGCCGAAGAAGGCCGCGAGGTGGCTACAGCGGTTCTTCCAACTTATTGGTCGAGCTCGCGCGTGGCGCCATATTTGAACGCTCCGACACAGTCGCTGGGCACAGTTTTGCGTCGCGCAACGTTGCGAAACGATATCTCGATTTAGCTTTTTTTTTTTTTTCTTTCCTCCGTTACAGCTCACCGATACGCGATTGACGCATCGTGGGTGTTGTTCGATCGCACGGAATTACCGTGTTATTATATTCATGTGTTTCAGACGCGTTGCACGGTGCGAGAGAATGTTGCGCAAATCGGAGCGATCTTTCGGTCTCTTTTGCGGTTCGATATTTTCCGGGGACAGAGATCGAGGCGTAGGTTCGCAAGCCGATTAAAACTCGCGCCTCGCGACCTCGGGTAATTATTATTTGTCGGTGACACGTGCGCCAACGCGGCTATTTTTGTTTCGGGCCGCGGGTTGTTCGGAGAAAGTGCGTTCGATGGAAGGAAAAATAGATGAGTTTTTAAGATTTATCGAATGTCTTATGGAGGGAAGGTATTACGATGTGGTTAAACGTTGATAGCGGTTTATTTTTTGCACGTTTTCTTTTAGATAACAGTCGGTCGGATCGATTAGGTAATTGCGATACGATTGAATAGGAGAGCTTTTCAGAGGAAAATTGTATTAGTCATGCAATATTGTTCTATCTGGTGATTGTATCTTTTGTTCCATGGAATTGTTACGTCATTGATTAAATAATTCAGACCGGTGACTTTTATAGCGAATCATTGGTGTTTGAGATTTTAAAAGAAGAGTTGTATGAAATAATTAACGTACCTTTGAGAAATGTCTGATTGAAAATATTACGTAAAATAATGTTACATCGTTATAATTCATGCGGATAAAATAAATCTATTTGAATCATTTTTTTTAAATCGATCCACTTGAATTTTCTAAGGAAAATTAACTAAAAAATATTACAACGTAATTTTACTTCCAATAAAATATAAAAATTAATCGTGAGAAACCAATGTCTAGGAAATCAAAACTTATTAGACAAACAAATAGGATAAAAAAATCTCAGAAGAATAATTTCAATACCCTACGATTGATGACAAGAGAAGGAAATCCGATTTAACAGTTTTCAAAACATTTATTCATTGTAAATACATTGTTTGTGCCTTACTTCTGAGAGAGGAAAAAAAATTAAAATTATATATCAAGTTTCGACGAGTGAAGAAAAAGACGATATCCAATAATAATTACCAATTATTATCGCCGTCTTTTCGCCTTCTGGTGAAACAAAGAAAACCAAATCGTCCGAATTCTATGATTCACAATCTGTGTTCGTTTCATATCTAAGGAAGAGATTCGGTGTTCGATATGAAACGGAATATTCGTCACGAGAGAAAGAAAGAAAGAAAGAAAGAAAGAAAAAAAAAAAAAATAAAGAAGAGACAAACAGCGTTTTTAGAACCGCGCACGCACGACATACTCTCTCTATCATAGAGGTTTAAAATGATATATATATGTATAATATTCGAGGAAACAAATGATTTTTGACAATACGAGAATCTCTTACGTCTAACATTATTTTATATATTTATTTATAATATATATGTATATATATCTCTCTCTGTCTTTGCAAATTACGATCATTCTTCATCACCATTGATTTCCTTTTGCCACTTGTACCATCGTCAGAGCGTTCCTTATGAATTACGTTTGTTTGTTTGTTTTTTTTCTTTTTTTTTTTTCTTTTAATCTTTCGTTTTTTAAGGCAATATTATTTCGAGTTACACCGTTTCACGACCACGAGATCCGTCGCGTCGAGATCATTCTTTCCATTCTGATCAGCAATATCAAAATGGCGGCTTTTTCTTCCTTTTTTCTTTCTTAAGATGGCCGAATGCATCGATCGGGTGATTTTGTTCGCCCAGCGGTTTAATTCGAGCAATTTTCTACCGTTGTAGAATTTACGTGGTATAATAAAGTAACGCGTGGGCGTTTGTTCGCAGGTTTGTATCCGTATGCGTGTGTCTATCGCATGAAATGGCATCGTGTTGACGCGTGAAAACTGCTGGAATCCGACTGAAATGCTTCAAAAAATCACCCATCTTTTGTTCATCAAAATCTTTTGCTACTTCGAGACCACCTTTTTCCACAAATGTAATTCCTTTTTTATTTCGGTTTCACAATTTCTAGTACCTTGTCTTCGAGTACAGTCTGATTGAGATTAACTGGCCGCTGAAGGCCATTTTCTCGCCTTCCTTTACTCAATTTTACTAATATCTTGTAAAAGGTATAAATCAAATTAACCCTCTATGGAACCGTGTGACTTAAAAGTTACAAACTAATGTATCTATATTTTAAAAAATTCATTTCATTCGTCTGTAGCAATTATTAGTAGAATTTTGGGCTATAGAGAGTTAACATATTTCTCTCTTCAATACACTTAGGTAAAATTTAACCCTTTGCACTCGACACGCATAATTTTCTTCGCAGATTATATTTTTAATTAGATTCTATGTTTTCGTCGTTTCAAACGCTTCTTTTATCTTAAAATAAAAGCAGATTAACCAGATAAATAAGAAATCGTAAACATTTGTAATTTTCTTTCTTTCTTTCAGAACACCAAGTTTTCACAGTACTCCTTTGAAACTTAAAAAAGTTCGCCAGTGCAAAGGGTTAAAACGAAATAGTNGGTATAATAAAGTAACGCGTGGGCGTTTGTTCGCAGGTTTGTATCCGTATGCGTGTGTCTATCGCATGAAATGGCATCGTGTTGACGCGTGAAAACTGCTGGAATCCGACTGAAATGCTTCAAAAAATCACCCATCTTTTGTTCATCAAAATCTTTTGCTACTTCGAGACCACCTTTTTCCACAAATGTAATTCCTTTTTTATTTCGGTTTCACAATTTCTAGTACCTTGTCTTCGAGTACAGTCTGATTGAGATTAACTGGCCGCTGAAGGCCATTTTCTCGCCTTCCTTTACTCAATTTTACTAATATCTTGTAAAAGGTATAAATCAAATTAACCCTCTATGGAACCGTGTGACTTAAAAGTTACAAACTAATGTATCTATATTTTAAAAAATTCATTTCATTCGTCTGTAGCAATTATTAGTAGAATTTTGGGCTATAGAGAGTTAACATATTTCTCTCTTCAATACACTTAGGTAAAATTTAACCCTTTGCACTCGACACGCATAATTTTCTTCGCAGATTATATTTTTAATTAGATTCTATGTTTTCGTCGTTTCAAACGCTTCTTTTATCTTAAAATAAAAGCAGATTAACCAGATAAATAAGAAATCGTAAACATTTGTAATTTTCTTTCTTTCTTTCAGAACACCAAGTTTTCACAGTACTCCTTTGAAACTTAAAAAAGTTCGCCAGTGCAAAGGGTTAAAACGAAATAGTAGTTACAATTTTTGTATTAAATAAGCATATCAATATAATTTCATGAACCTATTCTATCCTATAAGTTTCCGCATAAAAAGTTTTAAAATAATGAGGAGGGTACGTAACAAATGTAGAGTGCACGGACAAAAGACAATGTAATAAAGTAAAGAAACTAAATAATTTACTTATGGCCTTCAGCTGCTGATTAATTTCAATCGTACCACGGCGATCAATAATTTTCGAGGCTTAAGTTTTTTTCTTTTTTTTCTTTTTTTTTCTTTTTTTTTCTTCTTTTCCACTCACCATTAATGCTCTCAGAAAAGATTCGATTGAACGCCGCAAGCTGTTCGAGAAAATCTTTTCTGCGAACTTTACAAGCAAAATGTAACGCTCTATCCACTCATCGAATCGCGTTTCGAAATCTTTCAGCGTGCTCGCATTATACCGAAACAGTTAAAACCGCTTATACCTTTAAATTTTTGTTCTCGTGAGCTTCTATATTATATTTTATCTCTGAACCCATAATTCCTGAAAACTTCTCTCCGTGCTCTCATCTCGCAAGCAAACGCGTATTGCTTCTATTTTTTCCCTTTATTTTTTCTTTTTCTTTCATCTCTCATAAACCTTACCTAGAACCATCGACTCGCATTCACATTATCACCGTTCAAGTACCGTTCAAACGAGAAAAGGAAAGAAAAAAAAAAAAAAAAAAAAAAAAA
>SMSQ01022208.1:0-14761 GCA_019453375.1 Ctenoplectra terminalis | reverse complement strand
AAAGGATCGTTGGAGAAGAGGAAGAGACGAAGAGAAATAAAGGGAGAAAGGGGTTGGAAGCAGAGGAGATGCAAACGGGAACGTAAATCAAATAAGCCATCTCTGCTATCTTCCCCACCACCTTTGTTTCCCACCGCTTCGCTCCCTCCTTCTCTAATCTTTCTCCTTCGAATTCCCCTTCCCTTCGTCTCGATGTTGCCCTTTCCATCGTTTCCTCTTTGTTTCACCCCGTTCTTTTTCCCTTTCCTCTCTTTTCTCTCTCATTTACATACACACCAACCCCGCCAACCCCGCCAACCCCTGTCTCTATTGTGTTTGTGTGCAATCACGAAGCCACATTGCCAGACATGCCTCGATTGTTCAAGCGCACTGTTGACTATATCGAAACAACGTCGGTACAAAATCGTTATTGTGGAGGGCACACGGCAACGCTGCCAGACGATTTACTACAAAATTCCACTAATCTGAGGATTTCAAAGCTATTCCGGTTGTCTTATTCCTTCCACCTCTTGCACCCTCTCCGAACAATCGCTGTTACGATACAGACTGAAAATAATTTCGTGATGTAACCGACTACCCGAAAGAATTTTCCTAGCGTTTGTTTCCTTCCCGATATTGAATTCGAGTGGCTTTCAATGGAGCTGTATGACATTGCGTAAGCACACGGCAACAACACGAATAAATCGTAGGAAAATTGTCTAATACTTTAAGAGTATTTTTAGATAAATATAAAATCTATAGTGTTTAACATTAGGAGTACCGAAGTTGTCGAAATTACCAGTTCTTAATTTCTTATAGAAATTTTATTTTACTGTGGTATTTTTTTTTAATTTTCTCTAATTTTCTGAGAAAAATATGTATAAGTTCCTAGTTTCTTATAGAAATTTTATAAATTTGCTGTGGTACCTTTTTTGAAATTTTCTCTAATTTTCTGTTAAAAATATGTATAAATTCCTAGTTTCTTATAGAAATTTTATAAATTTACTGTGGTACATTTTTTGAAATTTTCTTTAATTTTTTGTTAAAAATATGTATAAGTTCCTAATTTCTTACAGAAATTTTATACTGTGGTACATTTTTTGAAATTTTCTCTAATTTTCTGTTAAAAACATATATAAAAATTTGTCTCCCTTGTATTATATATTTTTTTTTTACATTCCAATTTAATTAAATACGATGTTAATAAAAAATAAGTAAATCGAGATATTATATGGAAAATTTGTTTTTAAATAACATTTCCGTTCAGTTCTTAACCAGAGTTACAGAAGGTATTGATACCATCGATATTTATAAAATCGAATCAAATTATATTTATTGATATTTTATTTGACGTTCAAAGAAACTGTGGCGTATTTACATCCGTTATTTGCAATCATAATACGGTACATTTACTATTTAAAAAAAAGCGCTTCAAAATTTAAATACCTATATACTTGATTAAATATTATACGATAAACATTCACGATAAATTTATTACCATCTCAAATACAAAAATCGGAAATATATAACGATAAATCTCAAAGATTCGTACTTTAAAAAGAAACGTCAAATATTGGTATTAACGGTTGAATCTAGAAAAATGATACATATTTTATCTATCGATTTCATCCGGTCTCCGTAGAGTATCTTTGATCCATCAAAAATCTGCGAAACCCATTTAACAAAACCAGACGCTATTACACAGAACATTGGCTAGTCCGCAATTCTTTCGATTCGCGTGGAAACCAAAAAGTAAAAAGGAAAAAAAAAAATAAAGAAAAGGTAGAAATGGATAGTCTCACGTTTTGTTTCAAAAATGGTTTCGAATCTAACCTAAAAAGTACAGGAATCCAACTGTTAAAAATCCTGCGAACACTTTCGCGTTTATCCCTATGAGCCGCGCACAGGTTTTCCACTGAACCTTTTTCTCATTTAAATGCGAAACTATATCTTCCATCCTTGGTGGACCAAATATACTTGGAGAAGCGATTTCGTTCGATATATATGTATGTGCATCTACAATATTTTCCCTGTTCCTTTTCTATTTCGTTCTTCGATTACCCAACACCTGTATTGCCTACCAAGGTATTTCCTTTTGCTACTTTACGCATGCACATATACGTGATTCTTTATACAAGCATGCGATTTCTAGCGGTACAGTTGAAAAATAAAAGAGGCGTACTAGATTAATTTTCTAAAGAAAAATTGTTTCCTTAAAAAATTTATTCACACTGAAACTACCAAAGAAATTTTATTTTACTGTTTTATTTTACTGTGTGCATATTTTGAGGATTTTTCTGTCATTTTATATTAAAAATAGAAATAAAAGTTTGTAGTTCATTTAAGTGTCTTTCATTTTTATTTCTTCCATATAAACAAATATATTTTAATCGTTGGTAGTTCTAATGTTAATTTAACAGAGCTCATTGCAAACATACGAAACCTATAACCTTTTTTCAATAAAATATCGATAGCATTTATGATTCAAAAAAGAAAAGAATATTTTAAACATTATACCTATATCCAACCTACATTTTGAAAATAATCAAATATTCAATCCATCGATATTGTATCACTTTTGTACCAAATCTTTTATCAATAAATATTAAATTTCTAATAAATACTGGATATCTGAAGAACTATCTTCATTTAATAGAAGCTATGCTAAATCTTTAATTACAAAATAAGAACGAAATACTGTATAAATTTCTACTACAAACAATTTACAAATATTAGGTATCCCGAAAGTTCCTTCCGTTATCTTCACGCAACGCTTTCGTCTAGCAATGTTTAAATAAACATTCAGCCTTATTTGTTAAACCATAGACGGAGGAAAAAATAGCGCAAAATAAATCCTGTATAAAATAATAATATATCGTAAAACATAAAATATTATGTATCCATTACCAATTAATAAAACGAAAGAAACTTTTGGGACAACCTAATATATTATGTATTGATGTATATTGTTTGCCTCAAGAACTTTCATTCAAAATGAAATTCAAGATACTAATCACACGAATAATTATCCATCATCTCCCATTCAAGTTCCACGCGAAAATTATTCCACAAAACGGAGCCACTTCCCAACACTCTTCCCAATCCAATCTCATTATTTATCGCTCCTAAACATACGTTTAAATATTCGATACGAAGAACGAGTGGCTGCATAGAAAGGCGGCTTAAATCGATGGAAACACCTCGTCCCCCTTGTCTCTACAAAATCGCTCGTGCCGAGAAAAACGAGTACCACTGGCTCCTGGTTAGAACGGGGGTGTGCTCGCAAAAAAGAGAGAAAAAAAAAAGGACGGTGCCCATTGTGTTCCTTTCTTTTCCTTTCTCTCGTATCGGCGTCCTGGTCTATACATCGCAGCTTTTTTCTCCTATTTTCGCGTGATAGAAGAGGCGGCTTGCTTACGCCATCGACTAATGTTCGCTAGTCGAAATACCGACGTTTCCTTCGTTCTCTCTGCTATTTTTCACCCTTACCACTCTTTATCCTCTCTTTCTCACCCCTCGAAACTTCTGATTTTTCCTCTTTTCCTATCTTTCAAGGTGATCCTTCTCCGGAACCTAATACCCCCGACCCGGTATCTTGTGTTACGGAAAGCTCCGATCATCTTTCTTAATCAACGCCTTGTGAAATCGCGCCGAATTAAGGGTATCTCGTAAGTCCATGCACACGTACCAGCCCTTCCGGCGTTTCAGAGTAATTGCTTCCAAGTGGCACGTTTTCTAATTGTGCGAAATTGCCCGGTCCCTGTATACTTTATCGGGGCCTTGACTCTTTGCGGCGCAGGATTTCGGATAATAAAATAGACCGGTGTTGCATAGAAATTTGATTGCGTTTTAACTCTTTGAGGTACGGTGGGACTAAAAGTGTCCCACCTTTTTGATGTATTTCACGGCGTGGTGGGACATTTTTAGTCCCACTTCGAAATCTTGCAGTAGCTGCATGTGCATAGGTTTATATTTCGTCTTATTTATGTAAAGCAGTTGGTAATGTATTCAAACAATGTTACAAATGTATTCCTTGTGTTGGCAACATTCAACACCCAATTAACGGTTGACCAATCGTTATAAACGGAAGATTTATCGCACTAACATTTTTTTCATCCTGTGCCTCAAAGAGTTAAGTAGGTATACTTTTAATGGTAAACTATAATATTTTTAAATTGGAAAAAAATGGTTATATGGGTAGGAATGGGTGGTGTAAACAAGAAGGACAGCAGGGTTAATTTAATAAGATAGAGGAGGAATGTTATATGTTAATTTATATTGCATATTATATGTTAATGGTATATTGCACTAACATTTTAATTAACTATTACTATTTTGTTATGTTTTTACGCGATGTTATACCTTTATTAATAAAAATATACCAATTTTGTTTCATTTAACCCTTTGCGGACGAATGTCGCCGCTGCGGCGACATTATAATTTGGTTTCTAAGTCGAATTGTCGCCCTCACAGCGACAAACGAATACGAGACGCCGATGCGAAGTTTCGTCGACCATTTGTGTGTTTTCTATTTTATTTTCTGTCTAATTATTTAGATATTCAATTTATAATCTTGTTCCATATAGAAATTATCATCCACCTGCCACCAATCAGAGTCGAACGAGTGCTCGTCCGCAAAGGGTTAAAACCCGATAAAATTCCTGTGCAACATGGGTCTATTTTTGATCTGAAATCCTGTGCCTCAAAGAGTTAAATGAAACAAAATTGGTATATTTTTACTAATAAGGGAATCACGTGATAAAAAAAACATAAAAAAATAATAATTTAATTTAATTTGTTGTTATAGCTGGGACTCGAATAGTCCCACCGTACCACATGGATTCGTGAATGGTACTTATTAACCCTTTGCACTCGAACGTCTCCTCTCAGGGGACATCAGAGTTTATTAATGATATTAATGATTACAGAGGATGAACTTACGTCGACATAACTTTTTTAGAAAATGCATATTTCCTTGAAGTTCTCGATTTCAAATGGCAAGAGACAGCGAATCAAAAAGTATCGTATATACCGAAATATGGAACGATTTCTGTTTGCACGCTTTCCTATAAAAATGTCGCGAGAAGACTCCGAGTGCAAAGAGTTAACCCTCTATAGGACCGTGTGACTTAAAAGTTACAAACTGATGTATCTATATTTGAAAAAATTAACTTTCTTTAGTTATCACTGCACTATTAAATTTGATTACTGTATTACTGTAGTGACACCACGATCCATCTACGGTAATTATTGGTTAAAACATTTTGTAAAGATTACTTACTAATCTCGTAAAGATTATTGGGAATTGTGAATAAACGAAAATAAAAATAGCTGAGAATGTTTCTCAGAATAGAACTCTATATTTGTAATAGATTGTAAGAAATATTGACAGAGAGAAATTAAGTTTCAACAAATTAAATATTTTAATATACCAAGAGCGACTTCTATATTAACCAAAATCAAAATATCAGTTTTCTCTTTAAAAGTAAAAAGAAACACATCAAGTGTTGAAAAACTATGCACAAATCTAATTTAAATAAATCTATATTATATTTTATACATGCCTTTATCATTACATCAATCGTTTAATTTAAAAAAAAATACTTGCGCGAGATCAAATTAATTGTATCCTATCCTCTCCTCTCGTCAAACCTTAAATTTTCTCAAACTAAAATTAAACTGAAACAACCAAAGAAAAACACGAATAATTCCTTTGTTCGCTCACATGTAAATGAACCCCCAAATTATTACCAAGCTTATCTTCCATAAAACATTCTATTCTCAATTTACATCCCCGATACTTCCAAATGTTCGATCCTCGAACAACGTGCCGGTGAACCAACTTCCATTTCCATACCTGCCTCGCTCAAAAAATATAACCCACGTTGAAAAGTGAAAAAACAGGCGCAGAATGGTACACGAAACTGTACACAGTCAACACCATAGCGAAACATGTACACGTCAGTTTCCGTTTTCACCAGTCGCTCGCGATTCACCGGTAGTTAAGTGTTGTACGTTAACGGGAATACAGTATGAAACAGAAAAAAAAAAAAGAAAGAAAGAAAAAAAAAGGAACAGTACGCGGTACGAAGACTAAGGTTCAGAGATAGGAACGAGGGGATGGAGAATAAGAAAAAAAAAAAAAATTGGTAACAAAATACACTCGTATGGTGAATGTTGCAGTGTCCGTGTTTGGTTCTATTAATTAAAGAGCACGTATACGTATGCATCTCGACAGAATACACGGCCATCCGTTATGTCCGTTAATTTCTATAATGTCCGCGGCAGGAGCGAATGCAAAACAGGTACACGTGGCTCCCAAAACGAAATTCGAGCCGTTTCGCGTACGAATAAAGTTGCCGCTGCTAATGGTAATGCAAACTGGAAAATCACGTAATCTCTTTGGCGGTGGTAACCGGTATGAAAATTTGCATTCTAACCGTGTCCGCGAAATTACACGCGGTTCAATCGAATTCGCGTATCAAAACCCACCCCTTATCGATCCTTAACTACGTGACAATTATTTATTGCGTCCGCGGCACGTTCGATGATCGGCGGAATTTATTCTGCCCGAAGGCAAGAGTTAAATTAACGGTTCGGGGAATGATACATTCTTGAAATTATACCGCAATGCCTGAGCGATCTGCTGATTTAATTACCGTTGATTCATATAATTCCTTTCGTTGCCGCGCTGTTTCGACGCACCGATGTTTGTTCGTTAAAGACACTGTGCCAATGAACCGAAGGATTTATCGTTATTGGAAGATGAGTTCAGAATTATGCGAAATATCACGCTCGAGAAGCGAAAGCTAATCGGTCGTTTACAAAATTAAATACAGTTTAAAAAAATGTAAAATTATGGTAAACGCATGAATCACTCAGGAGCCAAAACGATCGATTCTATTAGGTTGTCCGAAAAGTTTCTTTCGTTTTATTAATAATGGATGCATAATATTTTATATTTTGCAATGTATTATTGTTTTATATAGGATTCATTTTGTTCTATTTTTTCCATTCATCTCTCGATTGACAAATAAGGGTAAATGTTTATTTAAACACCGTTAGACGAAGTCGTTGCGTGAAGATATCGAAAGAAACTTTCGGGATGACCTAATACATTTTGCAAAATCACTCACAAGAGAAGTCTGGTGAATAGTTATTAAAAAAAAAAAATAGATATTGTAAGTTACAGTACTCTACCTCCTAATATCGTTTACCCCAAAAATTTAATATCAGCTAGAAAAATAGAGTCCAAGTTTCACTTCGATCTGTTTGATACAAATAAGTTACTTTAATCGTCGGTAGTTTTACTGTTAACCCTTTGCCTTACTATCACGAGTCGCGGTCATTGCGTAGATTCAAATACAGTAAACACACACGATATTTGTAATAAATTATAATTTTACCTCCAATTGAAAATTAACAAATACAATGCTTTAACGCGAATAATTTTATGCATGAGTCTGCAAAGTTAAAAAGTTAAAAAATTAAAAAGACTCCATTTTAAAATGTTCGTATTTATACAAAAAATTCTTGCGAGACTGCAAGAGATCGCATTTCTAATTCAATGGAAGCATCGTCGTTTTAAAAAGAAATAGTAAAAAAAACAAGAAAAAAAAAAAAAAAAAGAAAAACAACAGGCACAAAATATGCATATTAGTTCTTATTATTTTTCAGGCAGTTGTCAGGGAACTAAACAGACTGGGAATGCTAGTGGATCTCTCTCATGTCTCAACAAGGACCATGAGAGCGGCCTTGCAGACGACGAGGGCACCGGTGATTTTCTCTCACAGTGCTGCCAGGGCACTCTGCAATTCCACTAGAAACGTGCCAGACGACGTGCTTAGAAATCTGGTGAGTTTCCGTGCAACCACATCGACGTGGAAAAGTTAGGGGTATGGAAATGCGATAGGATAGTGCGGCAAGGTTAAGCCAATTTCGATACTCGATCAGATGAACGTTATGCGCTTCCCTTTCCACAAATTGGACACCGTACAAACGCCTGTTTCCAGCTCAATTCAATTCTTTTCAACCGTATGTTTAAACAATATGGCACGCGATGGAAACGCTGCTTCTTGAATACCAAATTTACGAAAAAGAATATATAAAATGTGATAAATTAACAATGATGGTATACGATCAAACAAATTAATCTGTTTTTATTCGACACGTCGTTTTCGAAGAAATCAATTTCGAAAAAGTGTTAAACGCATATTTATTTAGGAATCGAATCGGTGTATTTATATTTTTTAATATGAATTTTATATGAACAAACAAAAATAAAAATAGCTGAGAACGTTTATTTTTAACACGAATTTTTTAATATTGGAGATATCGATGACAACTTATACCAAATAAATATTAGATATTTTATCGATTTGTTGATTCCTACAGGAGAAGAATTTTTGCGAATAATTTTTCTACTTTCTGAATGCAAAGCTGTATCCAAATGATGCATTCATAAACTTTTATTATATTTATTATTTTAGTATTTCCAAAAGCATTCGTATCTTCAATTCTCTAAAAAGTTTTAGTATCTTCACAGTATACTATTAGTTTCAGAAAAGCAAGCTAAAAAATTGTTCAACATCAATTTTCTCAGAAACGAAATTCCAAATGAAAGACTTACATACTTATTTATTTTTGCAACAAAGAATCACCCCTATCCAGTTTCACCGTCATCGTAATTACGCTTAGTACAAAAAGCGAGTACCAATTTTTATTCAATGCTTTTAATCGTATTAAATCATCGCCCGTAAAAATCGTTCGCTTCTTCTGCGCGTTAAATCGCCACCGCTCGGTGAAAAAGTAACTCGTTGAACTGACCATTTCCCCTAACGCCAGTACAGAAACATCAAACAAAAGGAGCAACAGCGGTGTCTCAATTAGCAAATGAACTAAGCTCGCATAAAAGAAGAAACGGGTGAGAGGACCACTGTGAAAGAACAGACAAAAAAGGAACGGCGCGTCGCAAAAAGCAACGTGGCCGGCCACGGAAACGAACGTGGACGAGAAAAAGGAAAAAAGTCGCAGGACGTACAGTGAACCAAGAGAAACGTCGGGAAGGGGTAAGAATTAAAATGAAGGGAGGAAAATCGACGTGCACGGTTCGCAAGTTCATCTGGAGGCGCCGCGACGCGGTGTAAGAGTGCATCCGCCAAGAGTGCACTCGACGTCTGCACAAGTTGATGCAACGAGTGCAGCCGGCAGCCGCGTGTTGCATACGAACGAAGCAGGCTTGACCAAACGCGGAAAATGTCCAAAGGGTGGACGAGAAAAAAAAAAAAGAAAAATATATACAGAGTGTTCGCTGTCTACTTTTATCCATTTATCATAAGATCTGTTCCCATGATTAACACTGTGTACGCTTTGTACACATAGTTCCGCAAGAACTTGCCGTGTGTACAACACGGACTTAATATACGGGGATGGCAACGACCGTAAAAATTCCGACTTTACGGTTAGGAGTTTTTATACGTCTCGCTGGAGGAGCCAAGTAGACGTTTTACCAAGACGAATGAATTTGTTCAGAACTAAGTCGTGGAATCGTGGAACATACGAACGTTGATGCTTTTTTGCTCTTGATTGCACGGATACGTTATTGTCCACGTGAAACTGTGAACAATACTCGGTACCGTTTTCGTATCTCGATACTCTACAATTGGAGTTTGATTCGTTCGCGAAGAGATAAATTATAATTGGAAAGAGTTGCTCGATCTTGGGAACTACACTGCGGTGCATAACTATAGCACCGCCTAAATTTTTAGCTGTTTTAGACTTTAGATTAAAAGTGCAAAAGAATTAATTGTAGAAATTGAAAAAGTATGAGAAAAATGAACTGCAGACTAAATCGCATTTAAATTGCCCTCTTATACAAAACAATATAATAGAAAATGTGATTTTCAACTGTTGCGTAACTATAGCACCGGCGTTGTTATTTACTAATTCAGAAATGCAATGGTAAAAATAAGTAACGAAATAAGTAGAGATATATTTCGGAAACTTATCGATAGCGTTCCAGACAGAATTTTCGAGCTGATTACAAAAAAAGGTGGTCCTACGAGATATTAAAATTGTTTATCATTGATTTTATTGATGCGGTGCTATTGTTACGCAACAGTGAAAATTCAGACTTTTGATTGCATCATATTGTACAAAAGAAGAATTTAAATAAAAATTAATTTAAAGGTGATTATTTTTCATACACTTTCAATTTTAACAATTCATTTTTCTGTATTTTCAATCTAAATTCTGGAACAGTTAAAAATTTATGCGGTGTTATAGTTACGCACCGCAGTGTAGGAATTAGGGCTACCAAAACCTGTAGAAATTTTGAAATGGGATTTTTTTTTTTTTTTATAATTATTGGGAATATAAAGGTACTTTTGACTGGGTTTATGTTGACTTTCATTGAGACTTAGTTACTAGAAACTTAGTTAACACTAGATTTACGGAACCCGCCAATTTGACGCACTTTAAATTCCATGCTTAAATTTAACAAGCATGGCTGCAGAAAATATAAACTAAAAATGAAATTTGCATACGAAAAATGTGCTAAATAAATTCCTGCCGATAAAAATCTGTTGATGTAAATTAAAATGAATTAATGTTATTATAAAAAATCTGTATTTTAACCTATCTATCAAAATGATCCGATTGGTGCCCGCAAACCTAGTGTTAAATTATTATACGGTGCTGATTTATTTTTCACCCTCATTTTCATTCTAATGATCACTGTAATTGAGATCACTTGCACGTAGGTACCTACATGTTTTAAGCTGGAAGTGTTAATAGTTGCTATAAAAGGACTACTAGGTGCAATTATGGTGGAACAATAACTAAATATAAAGAATGATTTAATTTAATATATAACATTCAAATCGCATATGCAGGATAAAACATAATGGCGAAATTTGATTCGAAAGCAAATAAAACGAATATTTTTTCATTTTATTGAAAATTTCGTGTCTGTTTCAGAGACGTCACGTATGTACTTTTATACTGCAATTTAAAATTGATCGGTTTCCAAAAATACGTTCCTCGGTATTATCTTTTAAAAAGCAAACCGATGTATTAAGTTTTCCAGCGATCGTGTATTTTTTCAAGCTTATCGTTGTTTTAAATTTCGCAGTAATTTTGTTGCCTCGCCCAAAATGATGATCCCTGTACGCAAAAAACAGGAGAAAATAATTTACCTTGAGCGTAAACACAGCAGCAGATAAAATTGTTAGTGAGCATTTATGATGTAATCCATGCTTAACCCACTACCGAGGAAGCTTTTTGGGTCGCTCGATAAATTTTAACGTTTTAGTTACAGTTTCCCGGCTGCTACATTGAAAGTTGCTAGAATGGCATTGACTTTAATCCGTTTTCAGTACAATATACCAAAAGTTCATTACCTTCAACGACGAAAAAAAAGTTTAAAAAAAAAAAAAAAAAAAGGAAAAAAATTCATTCGAATCATGGAAGATTAATACGATCGGTGACGCGAATTTAAACTTTAAAATTTACGCAATAAATATCGTACAATAAGTGTCATAAATTATTTTGTATCTCGAAAATATAGCTCAATGGGGTGAATCGAACAATGGAAATACGAACAACTGTAATCGGCTTGAAAACTTCTATAACTGGAAATTAAATGTGACTAATGCTTCGAAATAATTTATGGGACACTATAACATAACGCAGAAAATATAGAACGCTTCAGAATTAAAGATTAATTAAATTATATAGATAATATAGAACATGTAACATAGAACGCTTCAGAATTAAAGATTAATCAAATTAAATAGATAATATAGAACATATAACATAGAACGCTTCAGAATTAAAGATGAAACAAATTAATTTTGCTCGAAGATAATAAAAAAAAAATATATTTTTTCATCCAATGAACGTGTATTCTATCTAACTTTATTTTTTATTAATTTCCATTCGCTAGCTATATTTTTTACGGTATATTCCCAAACATAAACTTAACAATCCATCGTTACAGATACCATGAGTGTCTCTTATAGAAAATTATAAAAGGATTAAAGCTGTAAAGGATTAACTATAAATTAAAAATCTGATCAGACACACGTTCATTGCACAAAAAATGTTCCTTTCATCATCCTCTACCATCCCCCACTCAATTGATCCACAGTTCTCAAACAATTTATACGAAACGAACACAGAAATATTTTCGTTCGCCCAATCTTTTTCGGCCAAACATCTCGCAAACGTTGACCAACGAAGAGATTATTTGGTTTTAGGTCAGCAAACACGCAACTAGAACCAGGTCGGGCGTTTCGAAAAGTTCAGGGTTGGCCTGTACCAGCCTCGTTGCAGAATTTGATGAAAACACGTTACGTGTCGCTCCCTGTTCTCCCTCTTCCTTTGACTAAAATTCAAAACCGGTCGAGCGGTTGGAATATCAGCCGAACGACGAAGAAAGGGGAATGGATTTCGTCCATTGAATCTGTTAAGTCCGTGGAAAAGGAACGAAAAACAAAAAGAAAAAAGAAAAAAGAAAAAGAAGAAGAAGAACAAGGTTCGCGTGAAAAACGAGGGAAATTCGAAACGAGTTCGAAGCGACTAAAAGGATATATTCAGGGCAGAAAGTACGTGTTCAACGCGGCGCGGAATTCGCGCTTGGAATAATGGCGGAAAAAAGTCATACGGGGATACTCGTATAAAATAATATACGAGCTGGGTCAATGAGGCTGGCAAAAAATAGTTCTGCAGAGAATTCCGTAGGATTAAATTGGGATTACAATACGTGAAGCTACATGATTTATCTGACAGAGAAGTCAACCGGCCAATGAGAACGTACAATCTGTTTTTAAAACGTTCCCGTGCACCATAAACACTCGGGAAAACAATTATCTAAATATTTACGACCCTCTGAGCGTTAAACTTTCCTTTCGGCCGTAATACTCTCCCCCCCCCCCCTTTCTAGCAGAGTTCGTGTGCGAGCTAAAAAGCTCAAGGAATAAATCACGAAACGTAAGTCAGAAGAAATGGGAGCGGCGATGATGTTTCGCTGGAAAATAAGTTTTTATCATAATTATAAGCTATTCTGTTTGGCAAAGTTTCTACAACTATTGGATCTGCAAATGATTTAGAATCACGACAGTGTATAAACTAAGTAAATGATCAAGTCTGGTGTGCAAAGCTCGATTAAAATTTAATCCTATCGGGGACCTGTGCTTGCCAATCACTGACGCTGAAATGACAATTACCTTCCATCGATGCTTCAAATTAATCTATGGGATTAAATTTGAGACGAGAACAATGCGTGGACCGCCTTAAATTGTGTTTAACTATAATAATTCTCTGTAAAGTATATAATTTGGAAAATTTTATTCTAAACCTGGTAATTTAATATGGATATACAGTACCGATAGAAAGCTTGTAAGCACTGGTGTTTTCCAAGATTTATTACGATTGTTTGCTGTAATATAAATTAAGTGAATGTAGACTAAATTGTATTAAATAGTATTAACATTAGATTTACGGGGATTGATTGGACCATTTATTTGAAATCAATAGATTTTTATTCACATTTACTTAGTACGTTGCTTGCATTTAAATGCAAATTAAATTAGTTAAATGCAGCATGAAATTTGAAAAATTTACGCGTTCCGTAAATCTAGTGTTAAGTAAAGAGATATCTAGTTCCACAGATTAATAATTTGTTCGGTTATTTTACAAAACAAAAGATATCACTTGTATCGTAAATTTTTAATATACTTCGCGTAAGTTTTTCTAAATAATCAAATTTGCTTGTTATTCCACGAATATCTTTTCTCCTATTTGTGACAAATCTATTTTCTTTCACAACTCTATTTTCTTTCACAAATCTATTTTCTTTCACAAATCTATTTTCTTTCACAAATCTATTTTTTTTCACAAATCTATTTTCTTTCGCAAATCTATTTTCTCTCACAAATCTATTTTCTTTCACAAATTTATGACTAATAAGATTAAATAAACCCCGACGATGTTAAAATTAAATTAACTGTATCTACTTCACCGTTTCAACTCACCATGCAAACCGAACCATAAATAATAAGTTCGCCTATTTTTTTTGCCAACATATCCTTTAAGAATCACACAACTTCTAAACATTCTGTTGGTAGCACACAAATACATTATATCGTACACCAAAATCAAAATTTGAATAACGCAAACATTCTATTTACCAGAAAACTTTCAGTTCCCTTAAAATAAGATAAACGCGAATATAAAAAAAAAATGTAACTAGAAAATTGAAGAAAATAGTAGCCTGATTAAAATCTGTGAAAAAGCGCTTCTTTACGAAGCGGAATCAAAGAGCTTCTTATTTGCTACACTGGCATAATCAATACTAGCTCGATCATGACGAAGCAACAAGGGGATGAGTTACACCAATCAGAGGCCGAACGATGGCCTGTCTGGTAACATGTTATTAGCTGTGCCACACTGCTGCCCCAATTAACGTCGGCTACCTCATAGTTTAAGTCAGGTCAGGTATCGAGTAGACAGCAGACATTGTCTCCTCTCGATTGGCACATTCAGTAATTTTCGATAGGAAGAACAGATAAAAAGGAGTAGATAAAGCTGGATGGCCATTACACTTCTGGCTCCAAGTATTTCTAGCTAACCCAAACGGATAAAGATCGTCCTGTGCTCCTTTAGATTTTTATCGGGAATTCGGCGTTGATAAACGCCTCATTCAGGAGTAGCTGTGTTGCTATCTTCGAGCTGATTATAAAGTTAAGGGAAAATATAAGAATCGGCTTAAATAAACGAAGAA
>SMSQ01022202.1:5210-15653 GCA_019453375.1 Ctenoplectra terminalis | reverse complement strand
TTAGGAATGAAAACCACCCCCTCTTCCGAAGATGTTTCTCGGCCTAAATACCGTTCTTTTAAAAATATATTCTTGTGGATTTATAATTAAACATTACTCTGATTATTTCATTAGCTAATGCATATACCAAACATTTAAAATTCTACAAATCCTTATGATAAAAGTAATTTTAGATACTAACAAGTTACAGTCTTCGATCCTAAGAACCGCCCTTTTAAAAATATATCGTCACTTTCTAATAAAACGTTGCTCAGATTATTTCATTATATTGCGTATATAATATTTATAATTCTACAAATTGTGAAAATAAAAGTAAATTTATTCATTAATAAACCACAGTCGCCCAAGAACCGTCTTTACAAAAATGCATAGCCGTTATTTTCTAATAAAACATTGCTCTTACTATTTCATTAGCTAATGTACATATCAAACATTTAAAATTCTACAAATCTTCACGACAAAAATAATTCCCAATTAATTCTCCAAAAGTAAATCCCGGATCACTAAAATAAACCTTCTGCCCTTTATCGCTTCACAGCTTCGGTCAAATAATCTACAAACAATACACCTCTGCAAACTACCATTCTAATGAAACCATGCACAAAACTTCATCCCCTTAACCCTTTGACCTATAACCACGAGTCACACTCGTGGCGCCGATTCTGGTTAAAATACAATAAAAACACACGATACTTATGATAAAGTTCAATTTTAGCTTTGACTGTTACTTAATATTTACAAGACTGAAAATTAGAAAATACTTCGTGTTTGACAGAGTGTCAAAGCGGTGAATAGCTATTGCTAATACATATGAAGTTTGAAGAAATCGTGAGCCAAAGGGTTAAAAAAAGAAACCACAGATCATAGTTTCGATTACGTCCTTAATCACGCGGTCTTTTCGAGCGTTATCTGCCTGTTCGGTGGCTCAACGGGGGCTGTTCGATGAATAGCGAGATGCGACTACGAGGTAAATCAAACCGTAAGATGATTCGCAACGTCCGTGGCCGTTGGAACGGAATCGCAATGGTGTAGTCGCGAATGACGATCCGCAAGCTGATTATCTCCTCGCTTCGCTTAAGATTGATACTCGTCGTCGATCGTTGGCGCGTCCTCGGCTCCCGCAAAACTGCACACGCTCGTCGAAAGCGCATTAGCTGGAATAGCTGAATCGGGTATAGATCGGTTGGTGAGTCGACGGCCGACCGGTCGATTGCACTCGCGAAATTCCGTTCCGGCCATGCGATTGCAGTCCCAGGCCTGGAACTTCCGCATGTGTTGCGAATTAACGTGGCCACTCTTGCAAACCGGATCGCGAGCTATAAGCGATCAATAATTTCACTTGGACCGATTCGTGCGCTCGTTCGCAAAGAGAACCGATCTGTTTCGAGTCTCGATCCGTTTTCTGATTTTTCTTGCTTTGCGCTTCTCTTTTTCTTTACTTTTATTTATTTATTTTTCTTTTTTCGAGCTTTGTCTACGTTTTTGCGCTGCTCGTGAATCGACTGCGCGATGTTTACGTGAATTTGTTTGGCGAGAAAAATGAGACCGATGATCGGGTTTGTTGGCCAAGTGGAGGCTGATTCTGTAGTGTGGCAGAGAGATTTGTCTCTGTTAGTGCTTAGTTTTTTTTTTCTTTTTTTTAATAAATAGTGGTCTTGTTTTATTTTTATATTTTTATTAAATAGTGCAGAATTGCGGAAATTTGTATGTTAAGGATAATTTTGTTATATTTTTTTTAGACCTTTATTAACACTTTTACTTTTTTCCATGGCTGACCTGACCTTCCTAATCTACTGTGGTTTGTATGATTTAATCGTGTTTTCTGGTTTGTGTAATTGTTTTATTTTTATCTTCATTGGAACCAGATTTCAGAGGACAATTAATTTATGTATCTCGAAAATCCATTATTTTAGAAATTATCAAAAGTAAAGTTTGATTAATAGTATAACTCAAATATTTCCACATTTTTGTCTTACGTGCTTCAATAAAAATTCAAAACTAGGAAGTTACTTATTATTTTTTTTTAATGAAAATAAATATTACTTATTATTAAATTTTAATACATAAAGCTAGTTTTCAGAAATTATTTTCCAAGATAACAATATAAATTTTAATTTACGTGATTGTATTTTCTTTTATAATTATTAGACGTGCCTTCAAAGTTGTATATTTTATACGAACAATTTGTGAATCAGTAAAAATTCTTTTTAAATTCGTAGGAGCTACTACAAAGCCATTTCGTTTTATAATAAAATACTTATTTCCGTTGCTTGGCATAACAATATTAAATCAGAAAAATATAATCTTTCTTTACGCACATATCTTTCCATCAATCTTATGCAATTCTCTTTCAAAAGGGAAGATAAATCAGGTTTCTCTTGTAATCCTTTGAAGAAAAATAATACAGGTCAGAGAAACATTCTTTCCTACACAAGCTCTCTTTCCAAAGGAAAACAAGGTTACAGGTTTCGTTACTGTTATACAGGTTTTTTCAGTGTTTCACAAACACATACGACCATCTACGAATCACATTTTTCTTTGTTGCGAATGTTACACACCAGAAAGACAATATTGCTTTATATTTCCAAATATTTAAACGCGAAAACTAGAATAATATTAAAACTAGAATAAACTTTCGTATTTTCATAACCAGTAAGGTATTTAGATAGAAAATTATTCACTAAACTAAATTTTAATATAAAAGAATAAACTGAAAATAATGGAACAAAATAAAATGCCGAGTCCGGCTCGATGTAAGACAGCAAAGAGTTAAGATTTTTTAAATTTAAAAGAAAAATTCTGAGAAAGTAGTTGCGTAACGTGAAAAAAGTAACGCAAATAATTAACTTCAGAGGAAACATACTGAAGCGGTTCATGTATATTTACATCAAGATAAAATTTTATGTTTTCCAAAACTAAAAAATTGTAACCATGCTATAATTACGCACCTCAATGTGTAAGGCACAAAAAATAATATCAATTATAATTTTATAATACACTTTATATCGCTGTATGCCTATTTTAATATGCTTGGCAGTAGTATTTTTTTAAAGTACTATAATAAATATTTTAATATAATAAATATTGTAATATAATAAAAATTGTAATATAATAAATATTGTAATATAATAAATATTGTAATATAATAAATATTCTAATATAATAAATATTCTAATATAATAAATATTCTAATATAATAAATATTCTAATATAATAAAAATTGTAACGATGCTATAGTTACGCATCGCAGTGTGTAAAGCACAGAAAATAATATCAATTATAATTTTATAGTACACTTTATATCACTGTACGCCTATTTTAACATGCTTGGCAGTAGTATTTTTTTAAAATATTTTAAAGTATTTTTTTAACTTCAATCGTCGATAGTTCTAGTGTCAAATATATCAGACCCTGCGATAAAATTAATAAAACACAGATTAACGGATCGGGAAGCCAGTCGCGAACAGGATGAATTTTATCGCGGATGTAACAATACGATCGCTCCGAACGCTTCTAATCGTCTATTAATTAAAACATAAATCAGGATTTTATCGGCCGAATCGATCGTTATTTAATAGAACAAATGATCCATGCACCGTCTCCGGCAAACATAGCCGATTGCACATTTTGTTTCGCAGCAGGATCTGCGAGGCTTTACGATGCACGACTTCCGGCGCGTTGTTTCGGAAAAAATCGGATTTGCTGGTTAATCCAGTGTGCGCGGAAACGAATTATCGTGTTACTGTCGATGCTCTACGAACGGAGTTGTTTCTCTCTGTAAGAGTTTCGATAAATGGCGTTTGATTCGGTGTCAAAGAACAAAGATGATGGAACAAAAATTGCTTAACACTAGAACTACCCGCGATTAAAGTAAAGTTATTTGTAGCAAAGAAATCAAAGTGATAGGTATTTCGAAAAATATCTATAATAAGGGTAACAATTCTTTGCACATATTTTTTACAAAAAATCACAGAAAATCCTCAAAACTACATTACTGTAAATTTATAAAATTTCTATAAGAAATCATGAACAAATCATTTTGACTTGTTCCGTAGTTCTAGTGTTAAAAAATAAACATCTGCAAGTTCGAATCAAACATCGATGAAGACTCTGTTGAATTTAAGACAGTTTCTGACACATTGTCTGTTATATTACACAATATTAATTTTTAATGATTCTAAATCAATTATCTTTCTCAGGATTTTTGTAAAACTGGTTAATACATTCCTTAAAATTTTTTTTTTTTTTTACATCGACTTCAGAAAAGTGGTTTTATTTTTCAAATTATTTTTCATGCTACTTTATTGATACAAACACAAAGATATCCTATAGAAGCATCGTATTATATTTATTTTTAAGTATGGCTGTTATTTATAAAAGAATATATATAAGAATTTTGCTTGCTAAATTAATTTAACGTGCGTTAAAAATATATTTGTGTTTTTCTAATGCGCGCGTTTTTTACGCGCTACGCGTCTTTTATTTTAAACGTTGTATAACAAAGTTGAAGATTGAATCCTCGCCGTGGGACACGTGTGACAATAATTCTGTGTAATATTAAATAAATTGTGTGTTTATGTATTTTTAGGCCACGTTATATTTCCTAACAATATTTAGTAATTTAATAATGTAATAATTTCGGCTGTCCGCCTTTTTCCGTAGAGAAAATACATATAACCGCAATAGTAAAAATAGTAAAAATTTTTGACGACTATAGTCGCCATTTGTGACAACGTGTTAACGATCAGTAAACGACGGATTTTTATCAATATAATTAAAAAAATAGAAGCTAAGCGGACAATTGTTTTATTCACTAAATATTATAACGAGCACAAAATTCTACTTCCTCAGGACGAATACCGTTAAAACTATTTTCCTTGGCCCGAGTGCAATATTTCCAGTGTAACGTGCATATATTTTCTCGGTGCCGGTGCAATATCTGTACGTTTTTTCTTCCCGAGGAGACGTATATAAAGTATATACGTACTCCATCAAGTTTATATTGCGCTATTATAAAAATGTAAGATACGAGTCGCGCGGAGGAAAATAAACATCGCCTACTGCTTTTCCTCTAACGTTTTGGATAACTCCTGCACGTTCCAGTAACTTTTTGTATTAACACGAAACAGTTATTCAAAATTGGAGCAATATTAACCTCGTGAACGTTAAATTGAAATGACCAATATTTTCTTGTGCCATACCAAGAAGCGTATTCTTCAGCAATTGAATTATTATCCCAACAGAACCTTTGTAAAATAAAAAATGCTTGCCAACTTTTCACAAATGCGCGAAACAGTGCAATCGAACGTGAAATTAACACTAGAACTACCGGCGATTAAAGTAGACTTATTTGTATCGAAGAAATAAAAACAAGTATTAGAAAAAGTATCTATAATAAGGGTAACAATTCTTTGCATATATTCTTTACAAAAAGTCATAGAAAATCCTCCAAAATACATCGTTGTAAATTTATAAAATTTCTATAAGAAATTATGAACCAGTCATTTTGATCGGTTCGATAGTTCTAGTGTTAACTTTTTCACTGCGGAGCACTCTAGGTTTAAACGTTCTGCGTCNGCGATTAAAGTAGACTTATTTGTATCGAAGAAATAAAAACAAGTATTAGAAAAAGTATCTATAATAAGGGTAACAATTCTTTGCATATATTCTTTACAAAAAGTCATAGAAAATCCTCCAAAATACATCGTTGTAAATTTATAAAATTTCTATAAGAAATTATGAACCAGTCATTTTGATCGGTTCGATAGTTCTAGTGTTAACTTTTTCACTGCGGAGCACTCTAGGTTTAAACGTTCTGCGTCGACGGAATATTTTTTCGCGTACCGCGTATTCTATCGGTGCTCGATTGATTATCCAACAAACAGCTAAGTTTTTATTGTAACTCTTCAGTTGTGCTGTATTAAACAATATCGGAGAAGTATTCTTGAGAATATATTATTTATTTAATATATTATTATTTACGATCTGAACTACGATTTGAACAGTTCGATCGTCGCGCATATATGCGTCCATGCCGATAGTTTCCATTGGACCTATATGCGTGTCTATAGCAGTCAAAGGGTTAAATAATGATTACAGGCCAATTCCATACAAGATAATCGATAGAAAAAAGAAAAAAAAAAAAAGCAGGAGTAAATATCTTGAGAGGGCACGTCGTCCGCTGTGAAAAACACTCGAACAGTGTACGAAGCGAGCAGCGTGACGCGGCAAGTCCGCGAGCATAATATTTCCAAGCGAGCCTCAAACGGGCCATCTTTCCGAACAAAATTCGCGTACGAAACCGCGCGCTCGCTATCTCCCGTTCAAACAAATGGAAAATCTCCCCGCACCAGATACGGCCATCCAATTCGCGTTCGCGTTGAAAAACGGCGCGGAAGCCATTTTATGCATTCCGGCGCGGCGTCGCTAGCCGGCGTATCGTGGGCCGTTGTGCGCGCCGGGAAAAACAAATTCGCGAATAAATAAGGTTATTTACGAGCCTCGTCGGCGTTTCTTCCAAGGCGAAAAAGGGGATGGAATCTGTTGGGATCGAGTGGCGCGCAGACGAAAGGGTTGCGGAGGACTCGGACGAGGATTTGAATAACTTGCCGCTAAGCGGCTCGGCTTGATGCTTTTAGACGGGAACGAGCTGTTGTGTATGCAGGATAGACAATCGAGCGTGTTAAATTTGTATACTGTATTTTATTTGGTATATCATTATAGCGACACCGGCAGACCTATTTGTAAGAATCAGTTTTAGTTACAAAAAACTGTATTTAATTTTGCGGTCGTAAGGAAAACGAATTTTTGTTACAGAGGGTTGAGAGATAGTTAACTCTTTATGGCCACAGTAATTGTTTTTTTAATATTATAGCGGAACTTTTTTATGCTTATAGAAATTACAGCTTTTTAGTGTATTTAATTTTATTATGCGTCTGTAAATAAACGATAAAATTTTAATATACAATATAAAATGTGTGCATTTTTTTTTACATAAAACAGTAAATTATATCTTCTGTAATTGAATTTTAAAAATGAAATATTAAATGAATGAGATGCTGTATTATTTATACTCAATAAAAAGTTGACCCGTCTATTTTTTCCGTGTTACCAGAGACACATGTGTACATATATTTTTTAATATTAATATCGTAATTTTTGTTAACTGTTACAATGTTTCTAAATCTATATTTAATTAACCCTTTGTCCTATAACCACGAGTCACACTCGTGGCGCCGATTCTGGATAAAATACAATAAAAACACACAATATTTATGATAAAGTTCAATTTTAGTTTTAACTGTAATTAAAATTTACAATATTGAAAATTAGCGAATACAAAATACGTGTAATATTTCAATACTTTGCGTTTCACAGAGCGTCAAAGATGCGAATAACTATTACTATTAATATTATTAATTACTTTAGAAGAACCGAATTTCCAAGCTTTATATTAAATATCTGAGATCATTTATATAATTTTGAACCATGTTCTCGTAACATCCTGTATGCAACAAAGATTTCGCGCATTTTCCAGCGATTTTCAGTGACAATGTCGGCCACATTTGTGCGGTGGAACCGAATTACCCTGGTCTCGTTGTCGCTGCGTCAAAAACTTTTAAATCACGTCCGTTAAACGTGACTAAACGCTTAAGTTCTCAGTCGGAGGGAGCTGCGATTCGCGGCAGCGACACGGAATTTTCAAGTAGCACGTTGTAGATGCTGGCCAACCATCGTCGATGCGATCTCGACGAGTTGCTGCGGAAAAATGTGGACGGGAGGGTAGTTGCAGAGATTGCATTATAACTATGCGGACCGAAGTTGAATCATTCAAACGAAGTCGCGAAACATCAAATGGTGCTACGACGAAAGTAACTTATCCGCACGAGGATAAATACTGCTCTGATGTTAACACTTAGACAACCGCGCTCGCCACGAATAACTGTGCGACACCTGGCACTCGATACCACTGAATAACAAAATAGAAATAAGAAACAAAACGATAGACTGCGCGTTATTAAAGAAAAGACGAAGTATCTCACAATTAAGTCACGCAGCGATTTATTTAAAAACGGCAAGATTTCTCCATTCGATTATTCAGCGACTTATTTCAAAAAAAGATTTCTCTATTCGATTGGCTAAGTGTTAATTAATGGAATATTGAAACGAAATTATGAAAGCAGATTTTTTTTAATACATAGCAATATGCGAATATAACAATGCTCACGATCGCAGAAACGTTCTTTAATTCGAAAAATATGTAATTTGCAATATTTCAATATAAATTAATTTCTATCCAGTAAATTAATACTCTCTAATATATCTCATATACGATTCTAATTTTTACGTGTTTCATCGTGCGTTACTTTCTTAATATCATTACAATAATGGTAGTGATATTAACTGAATATTGTGTTTTTATTAACACACTCCGGACGGGTGATTTTTAACGATTTTAATTTAACTCAATATCGCACACAATTTTCAAAAATCTATAGCTGAATAAGACAAAGGTCTGCTATCTAAATTCGTATAAATATAACTATACAAGATAGTCTAAGGTAATTAACTAAAGTCAAACTATCGAACTAAGCGATTTATTTCGAACTATTCTACGTATCGATACTTTCAAAGTTAAGAGCGAATCCAAGACGGAGAGCAAAAATCTAACCGATGGGTACTTGGATCCGGTCTCTGTCGCTCGCCAAGAGGCGCAAGCCAAGTCATAAATCGTTTCAAAACGCCTGCATAAGAAATATTGCTTCTCGATATGCTTATAATCATTTGGTGTTTAAAATTTGGATGCAATTAAATCGCCCTCGCGAATGTGTTAAGCTCATGATTGCCGATCACCGACGACCCCTACGTCATTCAACGTGTCAATTAAAAATTTTTCTTTAACGATTTACAAAAAAAAAAACGGGCCCACAGATCTATGGGACCTTCCGCACAGAAAGCTTCTCAACTTTTTGATATCTCGTTAAAATCTCTCTTCGAAGTAATTTAGATATCTCTCCTCAAAGTAATTTAGATATCTCTCCTCAAAGTAATTTAGATATCTCTCCTCAAAGTAATTTAGATATCTCTCACCAAACTTTCGAAGGATGCTCGTCTCTTTTACATTCATCGATACCACTATCTCAAGACTTCTCGTTATACAGCAGCATCGTTCCAGTTAAAGGTCAGTTTCTACGTTATTTATGCGGTTTCATGAAATCGAAGATACCCCGTCGTAAAATCACGAGGTATCCCGAGGCTCTCGCTTTGTGGGAGGGATCCCAGTTAATTGGTAGGTAATTAACGACGGTCGTAACTGCGCCTTTCTATAAAGATCCGCAAGAAGCGCGATCGCTTTCGAAAAGGCGAGAAAACTCGCCGACAAGCGTCCTATTACGACTTAAATTGGCTTTTCTTCTTGGCCTCGGATCTTGATCTTTCTTATCTGTGGCAAGGCTTTTTTTTTCTTTTTTTTTTTTTGCTTTCGAGGGGCACGGTTCGTGGCTTTATAGGGACACGTTCGAAGAACTTTCTGGTCTCCTTTGAAAAAGCTTCGAGAAGGTTTTCTATTTTTCTCTCTTCCTTTTCCTTTTTTTTTTCTTCTTTTCATCTTTAGTACACTCTTTGCTCGCTGCCTGCGGGAAAATGCAATGTAAGGTTCGAATTCTTGCTGCGAGAAACGCGACCAGAAAGATTCTTTTAATTCTTCTGAGCTTTCTGTGTTCGTTAAAAATACAAGCATAGAAAAGGTTCCCCCTTGTTTTCCCTCTTTTTTTTTTTCAGTCGAAAAATATTTTTACACCGAGGTTTCTAAAGAGTATGGTTGCGTGGTTATTACTCAAGTGTTTTTTTCGGTTAAATATTCTATTATGTTTGTCTCAGAGGAAAGTCTGTTTGTTTTTTTTTTTTTTGTAGTTAAGTCAAGGAACATTCGAACGAGTTGCGTTTTTAATTATTCATATGTTTCTGTTTCGAAACTCGTGGATATTTAACGAAACGTGTTCTCAGAGAAATTTATAGATTCAGGATTTATTAATGACTGCTTGCGATATTTTGTTAATTAGAATACAGAAAGAATTGTGAGAATTCAACGTCTCTAGTTTCAAATTTAAAATTAAATTTAGCAATTTATTTATTTACTTAGATTTGAATACAGTTCACAGATTTATACATTTATTTCAAATAAATTAAGCGTACGATACAAATATCACTATTTATTATACAAAAATATAACATTCTCCTAATTACACAAAATAAATGGAGGAATAAACAAATAAACAACGAAACTAAATATCTAACTCAAACATCACCAACTGTTATAACCAGTTCTTGAATAAACTTTCAAAATTATTCAAAAACATAACTTCCTACGTTCCTTCAAACATTACACATAACAAATGATGAACCACACGCGAACAAATAACGAAAAAAAAAAAAAAAAAAAAA